>JAQGAF010000338.1:0-56480 GCA_034687865.1 Kryphioiulus occultus
CTCAACGGATGGGTGAGTTTGAGCGGGAAAAGTTTGAATATGCCATGATTACTGTATATCAATTTCTGGAATTGATAATACAGTAAAGTGCACCAATTTATAAAATTTGATAATACTATATAATCATTCTAATGACAATTCTTCGCACATATCTTGGTTTGTGTATATACAGTACCAATTTCTTGAATTTGATAATACTGTGTAAAATGTCTTGCAATTGATAATACTGTATAATCCTTCGTTCTAATGACAATTCTTTGAATACACCATGATCACTGAATACCAATTTCTTGAATTTTATAATACTGGATACCAATTTCTTGAATTTGATAATACTGAATACCAATTTCTAGAATTTGATACTACTGTACAATCGTTCATGCTAATGCTGCTATTGCAATTGACTTCAAAGAAAGAAAGTTGGCTTAAAACACCCAAAGCAAAGATTTCGAAAATGTACATTTTTCGCAAATTTACCTTAATCGAAATTCACTTGACCCATATCCACACAATCCCCAATCTTTACGGATAATTTTGATGGTTTTTCGGGTAATTTGTGCTTTGAATCCGACCACACGAGCGTGACATGAACGTACTAAAGTAACCGCTACAAGAAGGCTGGCTATCCAAGAAGCATTCCTTGAAATAACACGCCAAAGTTGTTTTACTGTAAAAAAACGCTTATTGCAAGACCAAACTCAAAACATCCAGGAAAAAAATCAGAAAAATGGCGATTTTTAAAATAAATTCAACATTTCTTTAAATAATACATAACAAAGTTGTTTCATTGCAAAACAAAACAAAAATACGAACAAAATAATTATTATTGTAAAATCGAACCCAAAACACAAACCATAAAAAAAGTCCGAAATAACGCATGCCGATTTGAAAAATCATTTCTGCATTTTTTTATACCAAGAATGTGACATAACAATGGGATAGAATATCAAAGAACGGAGAAAACTTGCTTTTGCTCCTCAGATTTTTTACCAAAAATGCCCTACTTTTATGGTTGATGGTAAAACTCATCGTAACACGAGTGTACATGACCGAAATTTGAATTTTTTCCATCCTAACTCGTCTATGGAAATATTTGCAGAAAATTGCAGATAATTTAGAGTTCGTGTTACCCTTTTTATCCCTCCTGTAAACCCCACCAGATGGCGCCACCATTACCATGGAGGCTTGCCAATCCTATGAGCAGTTGAATTGGTGCCAACCTATATGTGCTCGAAAAGGGAAAGTGGATAAAAAATATACCTCGCATTTGGCTATACAAAACTGCTGCAAATTCGCGAGATACACAAACGATGGTATAAGAAGACAATATCAAAATGGTTGATATTCGTGCCTGTCAAGAGTACACAGGTAATGTCCATTCTGTATCTTTACTATCCTTCTAAACAGGCCTGCTTATAAACCTGTCAGGGATATAGAGCTATGCAAGCAGCATGACCATGTCCATGTGCATGTAATGTAGGCTAAATACACCAGCACGAAAGTAGAACGCAATAAACAGTACGGATTCACCCCAACATATAATTATCTAGTCCATATAAATTTTCCTACTGTTTATAAACATAAAAACATCGAAAAACGCATACTGAGCATATGCTCTGAAATAAGTGCATTCCCAAGCACAGCATGGTGAGCATGGCTAGGACAAGAACCATCTTAATAGCCAAGCCTCTGCATCCATGGCCCGATTCAGGGTCAAGACGTCTTGAAGAAAATATCCTTCAAAAACATAACTCGAAACCGCGTTGCCATGACGTCACTATATGTGGCAAGAGCTCCGTACAATTTACTGAAAAATCAATACCAGACTGGAGAACTGGGGGATATGCTTTTAACCTAAGAAATCGATAATATCCAGGCTAGCTATATGCATCCTCATATTTCTAATAAAACAATGCTTTTTCTTATCAATCGAGTTAAGGATTGGTGTCAAGTGCCATTAATTAGCACGTTTTTGATAATAGAATGTAGGCCCATTACAACCTGCAAGTTCAAGTTCGACTTGTGATACGGCACTATCTTAGACAGGGTAGGCCTATTTATAAACTGTTTATGCAACCAGCTGTAAAATCTGTCAACACGTTGCATGCAAATTGAACACCATTAGCCAAAAATAAAGACATGGACAATATGCAGAATTTGGGGTAAAATATACTTTGAGAAAATGTCAAAATCGTATATGCTCTGAGGGAGGTGCATTTGCTCAAATGTATCTTAATTCGTTTTCTTAAAAACTATAAGCCTACTGTCCGCTGCATAACAGCAGCTAGTGTAGCATTTTTGCAATCATAGTAATTTTATCGAAAATTTTACAACAGTAATATTTTTCCAATAATCATGCAATAATTTAGTTTTGCTTACTTTTCGCATAGATATTTTGTCATTATTTTTTGTCATTTCATACAATGTCAGTCCAAAGTTCCGTTCATATTGAACTGGTCTGGGCCTGAAGAATAATGTGAACCGTAATAGCCAAACAATTGAAAAATAATGGAAAAGTTAAAAAAAATAATCAGTACAAGTTAAACATTGTTAAACATGCCTAATGACTATTGTTGAAACTATGTAACGTCTTAATTTTTTTGTAGGCCTAATCATTTTTAGAATGAATAACGTGTATAACAGAGTTTATCTTTAAAATAAAATAATTAGTAATGATAATGCAAAATCGAAACGCATAGAAATTTTCATACATATATTGGAGTCTGAATGACAATAAAGTGGCAAAGTTAGTAACATTCATAAATCCAGTCAGCCATGTCAGTTTCTCAGGAAGTAATGTTTTAAATTTCTTTTAAGTTCTCAGCCTATATTATTATTAACTGTCAACAAGTCGTCAGTTATCTAATAAAATAATGCTGGAATTACGCAACTTGTTAATTTCTTATGTAATCATTTCGTGTATGTATAACATGTATAAATAGAACATTAATTAAATTTGCACAGTACAACAACATGTAAACTCCATTTTCGTCTAATCACAATTGAAACGTATTTGAAACGTTTTCCGTACGTATGAAGAATAATCAAATCATAATCAAAATAATCAGCAATAACAGTATAAACTTCATTTTTAAAATGCATAACAGAGTATAAACTCCATTTTTGCATACGTTTAGTCGAATGGAACAGCATGCAACATCACAGTACATGTACATGATGTATGTAACTGAACTGCATTTTATATTTTCCAAAAATAATCAGACGATAAGTCATGTTGACGATCATGAAACAAATTTCGATAGAGACTGATTAGATATCAAGAGGAAAACGCTAAAACAGGCTGGCTTTGTGTAATGCAATAACTAGCGTAGTCACTAGGTCTAAACTTACAGGGTGGATGGCCTATAAAGTCATATCGATTTTTTGCTCATTTTCATTAAACGCTTCCAAGCTCGCAATATGTGTGCAGACATATAGGGTAAAAATTAATCAGCCATAAGTGGCTGTTTTTTTTCAATGAATGTGGCATCACACACCAAAATGAGTTTCCAAATAATACTGCTGGGGGGCCCAGTTTACTCATTTATATTTCATTTGATAGAATGGCACGAGCACGTTTGCATTTTATTCAAAATGCAACAACTAAATAAAACATTGGAGCGAAATTGAATTTCTGAATACTGTATCAAGCAGGCCATCGAAGCACTTTGCTATAAAAGGCATTATGGCGTTTTAAAACGCAATTAAATGAAGCACTGTGGCCAAAATGGTTATTTGAGGGCCTCCACCCTTGAACAGAACACAATCTCCCACACGAATCATGAACCACACCTGCTTGCTCAACATGGTCTTCTGGTTGATCCAAAGCTTGGCTTGTAATTAACTATTTTGTGCTGCCTGCCATTGTAATTATGGGTGGGAAAAGCACGATTTCTGAAACCCAGTGAAGATCTAAATGATGTTACAAGAATATCTTGTTCTTATTCGCGTTTCTAGTGGTGTTATAGTATTGGTGAGATTGTCTACATGACCAAAGTCAATGGCAACCATGGAGGGTTTCACCGATGGCTTGGATGATGAAGAGGACTTTGCTGGTCGTCTGCTGCATCAAGCAGCTCTTTGGGAAAACAGTGACCTTTTGGAAGACCTTTTGAATGGTGACCAAATCGAATATATCAATTCGAGGGATACGAGAGGCAGAACTGCCTTGCATGCAGCAGTGGCCAATGAAAGTTACATTTGCACCAGGATTTTATTGCAAGCCGGAGGTGAGTTGTGGCACTTATCTAGATTTATCGAATCAGTTTTGTTCCCAAATTGACTATTTTGCATGTCTTCGAGCCAATCCATGAATAAATGCAAAGGTGCCATAGGGCCTATCCCCACCCTTTCTCGCCATGGACAACCTTCTAAAAAGCCACTCCTTGGGCAAATTCTACGCTGACTCGCCTTTGAAGTCAGAAAGTATGTCACACCTGACCCTAACTGCGGTATTGTCAAAAGGAAGGGATAAAGGTGGAGGGGTCCAGCAATTCAAGAAAGCTGACTGCATACAGTACACGAACATGAAGCAGGGTGTCTACTGGTCATGGAAGTCAAGAAAAGTCGTGAAATGAAATTCAGGTCATAAATTTACATCAAGTCATGGAATTTTTACCTTTGGTCGATTAACAGGATTACAAATTTGGGATAAAGTTCACCATTTGCCATCCAGGTCATGGAAAAGTCATGAAATTTACATCACAGTCATGGAATTTTTGCCTTTGATCGATTAACAGAATTACAAATTTGGGTTAAAATTAATCATTTGTCATCCAGATCCATTTCATTGTGGTAGAGAATGTTTCTGAAAATCACTATTCAGTGATGACAAAACTTGAACAGTCCCATATTCTAATAGGCATTGAAAGATTTAAACAGTCATGGAATTTGCAATACCAATTCCAGTAGAACCATCGCAAAGATAAATCACGCCTGGCGGAAATAATGGATCTAGTAAATTTAAGTGACAAAATCATAACTTCTACAACCATCTTCCATATAACCATCATTGTTGATGAGGTTAAGATTTGATTTTCATGATTTTCTATAATCAGGACTGACCCAGTGACACGTGTTCAAAAGATAACCCATCAGATCAACTTCATATTTTTGATGAAAGTCGGCCTACTCCGTATTCCATAGTTAATGAAATAAATTGAAACAGACTAAATCCACAAGATACACTAGCTATATAGCCATGTATCTTATAAAAATTGGCCATCGAACATATCTCCAGACAACTATAGTAGAAGATTAGTTTGCAAATGGAGATTGCCCGTCATATCTACAGATAAACCGGATAACTTCTGCGAATTTAACACAATGGAAGATTGACAGACATTTTCTCACGTAGGACATCAGCCTAGATAATCTAGGCATTTATGAACAGGCTGAATGGTAGCCCACAAATTAGCGGATGTAGCCTACTTGTAATTTAAATTGATTTCCTATGTTAGCTGCGTCTTAAGGAAAGGCAGTCGCAATCTTCCCGAAAGCTATCATGGCGTATAAAATTAAAATTCTGAGTCATCTCCTTTGCTGTTGGGAAATACATGTAAATTCATAATTTAAAGGTAGATTTTTGGAGCAAGAATAACTGCTGCAAGATTTGAAGTAAATCAGAGTCAGTATTCAGAGTTTTTATGGAGGATAACGATATCAGCGTAGGCCTACTATTCTGAACAATTTTAAACAAGATTAAACCCTAGTAGGAAGATAGTTGATTGTGTTGTTTCAAAACCCTTTGTGTAGCATACCTAGTTTGTAGGCCTATGTACATGTATTTTTATTTTCTGCAGTGGTTCAAATTGTGTTCGTAAAATTATAAATGGCATTAATCGTAGTGTATCTAACAGCTACGTTTGAAATAATTTATCTTCTGGTCGACAGTATGATAAAATTAAAACTTGGCATGTTGACAAAATGTGAAACGAACAATTCAGCATGAAAGTCAAGTGGGGTCCAAGTAGCTAGCCTATAGGATCTTAAATTCGTAGGAGTTTGGCATAGCAGTTTTGCAAATAGTATAAGCATCAGATTTCAAAGTTACGTATAAAAATGTCTAGACAGTATTATAATTTAACAGCTTCCTTGACTATTTTACAAACTTGCATTGCCATCTTCCCCCCTGAATCATCTGGCTTATGTTATTTCCATTTTCTGGACAAGTCATTTATTTTTCTGACTTATAAAAAATGGTTGTGTGATAGCGATAGGCCTACTGCAAAACGTCCTGGCAATGAAAACAAAGCCCTATCACATCCCTGAAACGCAACAAAATAACACGCAAGGAGATATTACTAAAAAAAGAAAATTATCAGGCTGGCTTTTAAAAAATTTGCTTAAAATTCTTGTCCGCTTGGTGGACATAATAACCAGCGAGAAAATTCAAGTGGGCTAACAAATGTAAGGAATGTCAAATGTCCAAACAAACCAAAACAAATCGACTCGATCTAGCTGAAAATAACGGAAAACATACTTGCCACATAATTTTTATTTATGTATTATTTTCTGAACTCAACATGCGTGTCATTACTGCATAACTAGGCCAAGTAGGCCTAACATGTAATGTTTCAGACTTCCTAGACATGAGCATAAAGGTGCATTGAAAACGTAGATTGTATTTCTTAAGATGACTCGACAATATCTCTCAAAATTTTATAAAAAAAAATATACAAGGAACTAATTTTTATTTTTTAATTTTCAGCCGATCCGAATACTTACTGCAATATGAACCATGGCAGTTGGGTAAGTTTTTGCTTGACAAAATGATTAGTTTTTTATGTACTAGATAAATTAACACAGTGTATCATCATTATTGTCGCTATACGGTATACATGCAAGCATTCAATAATGTCAATGGGGTGGATGATATTGTAGTTAAAACAACAAATGCTTGATTTTTTATAATGATGTTTCTAGTTTTTATATCGTTTGTTATACAGTCTACCATTTAATGACCTTTCTACACATACAACTATGTTCAAATCATTGGGTATCAACAATTCAGGTCCAAATTATTACACATTTCTCAGAAAAACGAAAACTATTTTCAGCAAAATGTGAAAAACATAAATTATAAACTCTTTTTCAGTCTCCAAAGTGTATACAATATTTATTTTACAATTCCAAAAATTTAAACCATTTTTCCTATGTACGACGCCTAATTGCTGAATGCACAACAACAACTCAAAGTTTCAAATTTTCCTCCACAATCTAAACTTAGTCTGAATAATAGCCTCAAACAATTTTAATTGTGTGCGTGCTGTTGTTATTTCCTTGTAGCTTATAATTTGCCAATGAAAATGTATGCTTTTGAGTTTAGTTTTTTTGTTCACTTTGTTGCCCCACACATCAGTGGACCATATCTTCTAAGGTTGAATTTGTGAGAAAAACATTTTCGCTTCACTCCAAGATCAGCAAAGCAGAAAGTTATGATTTAAACGTGCTAGACGGTGTTTGGGATTTTGGCAGTAGTTGCATAATCCCAACCAAATTCGCAAAGTAAACAAGCTATTCATCTGATTACCTTATGCTAGAATAGTTAGTAAACAAATTTTAGAGAAATGTATAATACACGCGGTATTCAACACATCAAATAAGTCTGAATTACATCAAAAGTAGATGTGCCATGTCTGCAGCATCACTGTGAAAATTTTTTAAAGGCTTTTGGGTATGCTTATCTTCATATGACATATGCAAATATGGTCTGACTTCATTTTGGACCGTTGTCAGTTTTATAACTTGTATAACTGTTAATTAATAGTAATATAATTGATAAGGGTAACCACAATGCTAAATTGCTGAATCCAATTTTGTACCAAAAATATTAGTAAGGAATTAAAAAGTTTACCTTTAAAAACTAAGGAAAATATCTAAAAAATTAACACCACAAAAAGAGTTGAATTGTCAATCAACTGGGATGTTCCTAATCTTTTCAATGTTGACATTTGCAGACACCATTACATGTTGCATCAAAATATGGCCGAGTGGAAAATATTAAACTTCTGGTTGAGTGGAAGGCAGATTTACTAGCTAAAGATAAACACGGATTAACAGCCTTGGATATAGCAGAACAAGGAAGCCATTATGAATGTATGCAAGTCTTGAAAGAGGCAGCAGGTAAGACAAAAGATGTTAATTCAATCAACCTCAAACGAACAAGAATTTTTCACTGTTAGAACTAAAAGCTTTCTCAAGCTTTACTTACACTTAAAATGTAACTGAATTGAAATTCATAAATTTACTTCAAAAAAATATTCCAGTGAAAATAACTCAGCAATCAAGCATCCACTTTGTAGACATTTTGAGAATACAGTGCATGCTAAGTTTTATCAGAAATTTGTTAGAGAAAAAAAATATTTTTGGATTTTAGCTACACAAGAATCGTCGTTAAAAGTTCATGCATCAATCCCAAATCTCAAATGTTAACTTTGAAATTTACATTGGTAACATTTTTAAAATTACTGCAAGGAAACAATGGGGAATAAAATGTACCCATGAAATTGTGTTTTGATTTTTGTTGTTGCTTCTTTGATCAATATATGGTTAGCAAATCAAAGAAAAGATTTTCTGTATGGTCACTTGCTCAGAATTTCCACTTCCAGTCTGAACTGTCGTACTATCCATAGGCTAATCCATAGATCTTTGCATATTCTAATGCAAAATATACAATTTTCAAATGTTTGATCACTAATCAAATTTACATTCTTATAATCTCGATATACATGGAGATGCAGCCTTACAAAGGAAATCATGCATAGAACATTAATGAACCTTGGATATTAATTTAATATATTAATACAGACAACAAGATTAAATCCAGCTTTCAGTGACGTACATGTATATAACGTATCAAACGCATAAATTACTAAGCTCATTAAGAAATCCTGCCAGGTAAATTGACAACCAGGTCTTCAAGGACACTGTCAATTTTGGCAAACCAATTGCATTCATTATAATCTGTCGATATTATCAATTCGTGTACATGTATTTACTTCCTGTAATTGGTGTTACTTTGGCAGTTTTGACAAATAACGTCCTTGAAGCAAGCACCTCTCTTCCTCACCTTATTTCTCTAATATATTTTCTTACAAAACTACCTATCAAAATCTCCAAATACATATGAGGTGCAAGAAGCTATTATAATCTAAAATTTTGAACACTTTGTTATTTGGAAATTTGAAAAGATGGTTCTGCCAATAAGCTCTAAAAGGCATTGCCAAAATATGTAACCAGATAATAATAAATGACAGCTATTATTATATAAGAACATTTTGGAAAACAGCCAGACATTGCCTAGCATTCCTAAGTCTTCTTGCCAATATTGAATCAGCACATCCTTATCCTTATGCAGTGTAAAAATGCTACAAACGCATGATAGATCATGAATGGGCAGCAGATGGTGAAATTTTCCTTTGATATCGATGATTATTGAGGATAAATTGTGCTGCTATTTGCTATTAGGATCATATCAGGAGACTTTATGGACAGTGACCCTATGTACCAGAGTCCAGAGCAACCAGTGGATCTATATATGTCATATTTGTTGATGATTGGATAGCGAATCGGTTATCTGAATTTGTGATAGGACAAACAGTCTGATAAATGAAAATACATGTAGGGAAAGCATAGAAATGTAAACATTTCGTATCCAGACCAAAATCGCCTTTTGACATCTGGTGTACCTTAGCAGCAGGCTGTGATTCAGATCAAATGTACGGTTTTTTTCTGGACATCATACATGAAAGCTGAGATTATAAACCAGTCTACCTTGTTCGTTTACCAAGTTCAACAAGCTTCCGTAAATCTGCTCAAAAACTGGATGCAATGGCAATGGTAAAAACATTGCATCCAGTGTACTTTGGCTTTGGACTATCATTTAGATCAGTACGTTTCCTAATTTAGATTTCAATGTTACTCTTGAGTTTCAATTTCTATTATCAGTGACTTCAAATGGGGGAGTCATGGGTTCCATGCAATAACCCAAAAGTATAGCATTATTTTAATATGTGAAACATGGAGGTGGAGTTAGCGACAGATGCAATGGAATTTTTTGAAAGCAGTGATTTTTTTCCGATTGAAGATGCAGGTACACGTCTGTGTGCAAATAATGTCATGCCCTAAATATGTACCTTAATTTAATTCTTGTTATATTTCAGATCAAAGAGAACAGTACCGCTATGAAATATACCATGGTAAGTGCGGCTTTCAAATTACTAAGAATCATTAGCATGTGTTTTTCTCTCAATTTAAGTTTTTAATTTTGCATTAGATCGTAGTTATTTTTGTTCCAATGTATAATCAAAATAACCGTAAAATGAACAAATCATTGATCAGAACTTAATATTTTTGGGATATTAATTCGTCTTGAAATGCTCATAGATTGCCTGCAGTGCTAAACATACATTGCCAAATTCTATATACTACAATACTCAAGATAGCCATACAATATATCCTCAATTATAAAATATTTCTAATTAAAATTAAAACATTTACAGCGTTATTGGAAGCCAGTAGTGCAGGTGATACTGGAAAAATTCGGACACTGCTACGGGAGCTTGATGGAGAAGTTAATCTAGTCATTAATTCGGCCCCTAATGGAAGCAGCACCTTGCTATTCAAGTAAGTTTTTACAACAAAATCATAACGACGACCTTAATAATATTCCATGTCATTCATGTTGTTAAATTGTTTGGATCAGAGCCTGCGAGGAAGGCCAAAAGGAAGTAGTGAAATTATTACTTGATAATGGTGCCGATGGACGCATACATCCTGTCACAAAATACTCGCCCCTTTACATCGCTTGCTACAGTGGCCGGAAAGACATTGCCGAAATTTTATTAAAGGTAAACTGATATGCCAAAATGTTAATTTTTTATCAGGCAGGAAGCTATGAAAAAACATTGTTATTGATATATATCATTTTACAGAGATTTCCGCAATTGGTGCAAGTGGCAACGGTGGAACGGTGGCTACCCATTCATGCCGCAGCTATCAATGGCCACATAGCCATACTGGACTTATTACTGAGGTTTCCCTACCCACCTGACGTGATGTTAACATTCCAGCACAAATACGATGCCGCGGAGTATCAATTACCGTTTGATATCAATGCGCGTGACGTTACGGGTCAAACTGTGCTATACCTTGCCTGCTATGTAGGCAACCAAAAACTGGTGGATTTACTTCTGAAGTTTAAAATCAAAGCCACAAAAATCGACAGCCAGCAAAGCTACCCAGCAGAAGACAATGCGGTAGCCAAGAAGGGCAACATTTCCACGGAGAAGAAAAGTGACTGTGATGACGAGTCTAGTCCACGGAGGAAGCTTTCGGGAGGAATACAGATGATCATTTCCAAGTTGAATTTAAACAAGAACGGGGAGCAATCCCTACGGTCAAACGAGTGCATGATAAACCCATTGGACCTGGACGTATACTGCAGCAACGACAGTGAAACTGCCCTGCACATTGCCGTTAAAAACAAATACCATTCAATCGCCAACATTCTTTTGGCAAATGGAGCAAATCCTAACTTGAGAATAAATATTAACGAAGACGATGCCCATTTCCAAGACGATGACTGCACCTTTACTGGATCTACCGCCCTGGTCGAAGCTTGCAAAAACAGGGATTACGGCATGATCGAACTGCTGCTGAAACACGGTGCTCGGGATGACGAATGCAAAGCGTTAGTTGTCGCAAGTAGAGCGCAAGACGAAGTCACCACTTCCAAGCTGTTGACGCTGAAAACTCATCCAGACCTCGAGTATAAAATCAACAAAAAGGCCCTGGATGTCATCCCGGTTACTCAGTTTGGATCACTGGGATTTGCGGGTGTTGGCAGTGTGACGTACAGCTCCATGTTCCCGACGACACCGGTGATGGTGAACTGGCACGGTCAAAAGTGTCTGGACCACATTCGTGAACAGTGGCTTATTGATGCCAGCATATGTCATAATCCAAAGTTGAAACTAAATCTGAAGAACCAAGCAATTGCGCTGTTTGCGATCACTCGATTGGACATCTCAAACAATGCGCTCTCGGAACTGCCAGACTGCATCTTTCAACTGGCCTCCTTGAAGTACCTCAATGCAGCGCAAAATAAAATTGAAAGACTCCCGAGCAACTACGGAAAGTTAGCTTTACAACTTTCGCCACAGCATAAATTAAAAGGTGAAAAGAACGAAGCAGTATGTAAATACGACTGCACATCTCTCGAGGAGATGCATTTGCAGGACAACCGTCTGGATTCTGTGCCATCGGCTCTTTTTGAACTGCCAGTATTGGTGACCTTAGACCTCTCCAACAACAAACTGCAATCATTGCCCTTCAAAATGTGGACAGCACCAAAGTTACGAGAGCTAAATGTCTCGTTTAATTTACTCAGCGATTTACCCGTACGAACAAAACCAGTTATAGACAACTCTCGGTGGAATAAGGACTTAACGGACGATAACTCCTCCACCAAAAGTGACTGCAGTCCAAGGCATTGCATAACACCTACTGAGTTCGGAGTAAATAATAAGGCAGATATCAGGTCAAATGGTGCGGCTGTGGAAATCTGTCAAGATGGTGTAAAATACTGCATCGGGGAGGAAGCCAAAGAAGGCAAAATCATCAGTCAATCAGATGCCTGTGAAAACTCGGTGTGCCCAAGCTTATGTACCAAAGAATTACACCATAATAACTTGTGGAGTCATAATGTTGAAATAAACGACAGCATTCTGGACGATGACGAGAACAACAAGGATAGTCAGTCACAACTAACTACGCTAAATCTTGCTCACAATAAATTTGAAATCATCCCTCCAGGACTGGCATGCTTTGCAGTTAATTTGGCTCGGCTAAATTTGAGCTACAACAGGTAAAGCAAAATCATTTTAATAATTTACTCAATAAGTTGCTGTGAACATTAAGTTATCCTTACAGATCATCAGAGATGTAATTAATTATCCGTTATTTGAATCTATTTACAACACCGATTTTTTGTTGGTTCTTGCAGACTTATCGAGATGGGTCACATAAGTTCTTATCCTATCGGAATAAAACAATTGGACTTATCTCACAATCAAATACACTCTTGGCCCATTGTTAAAAGACTGGAAACCGACTTAATGCTGGAAGCGCAAGGTTTATATTGCTATAGTGCCGGGGATACTTCTCCAAGACATTCAAGCAAAGGGGCATTTATTCCATGTGAGACTTGATATCCTTTCATGAAATTATGAACCTCGTTTACATCAATAAGCTGCAATGAAAATTAAATATTTCTAGTACGAAAACTGTCTCAAAGTGCGAGGGCATCGTCATCATCCTTAAATTCTCTGGGCTCCAATTTCTGTGGCCATAGACGTCACCACCGTCTGGATAATCTCAGAACATTAATTTTGGGCGACAATAATTTCGATAGACTAGTCATTGGGATCGATGATGATTTTATAGGAGACGATGATGAATCCCAGGAATCGAACGAAATTAATATGAACACCAAGGTAAAATTCACGATATATACAAATATTACTTAAAAAAATTGGTTTACAACACACAAAACTTGCATTTTAGGATACAAAATGCTCCTCACCAACCCCGAGTTTAAAATCCAAACTACTGTTTCCAAACCTATCCATGCTGGATATCTGCAACAACAAGCTGCATGAAATTCCAACTAATATCAACGAGCTTACAAATTTGTCAGTACTAAATGTCAGCGGCAATACAGGTAAATCACATAAAATCTAACGCGTATGTTCAAACACGAACATTCATTTATAATCATCATGTCCTTCTATTTTACAGAAATTTCATATTTACCATCAGAAATGGGTCTACTGAACAAGCTATGGAATTTAACTACACGGGGCTGCAGCTTAAACGAACCCCTGAAAACGATGATAGAAAGTAAAAAGTACAAAACCATGGACGTCGTTGGTTACCTAAAATCCATTTTGGAGGAGTAAGTGAAGTTAATCAAGCATGTCATTAAAAAACATTTGCCAAATATTAATATCACGTTTAATCTCACAGTGCCAAGCCGTATGCCCGTATGAAATTAATGATTGTTGGGGTTCAAGGAATTGGCAAAACATCTTTGCTTGACCAGCTGCGACAAGAGGGCACCGGTTCTTATAAGAAAAAGCCGCCAGAGGTTTGTACCTTGAAATTCAGCATGTAAAAAACGAATGAAAATGCTTTGGAATAGAAACCGTAAACTGACGGAGAATGCTTTCTTATATATATAATTGCAGCACTGGGCAAAAAGAATGGGGAACAAAAATATTAACCTGAAGACAGCAAAAGGAGTAAATATATCAACAGTCGGTGTAGACATTGGCGACTGGATATACGAGAAGAAGATACGCGGGCATAGCCCTCATGGCCCAGTCATTTTTAGGACATGGGATTTTGGGGGTCAAAAGGAATACTACGCTACGCATCAGTATTTTCTTTCGAAACGATCACTATACCTAGTTGTTTGGAAAATAACGGATGGTGAACGAGGAGTTGCTGAAATTCAGCAGTGGCTAGTCAACATACAGGTAAATTAAACTGACATGGTTGATAAATTTCTGGAAAATTGTAGACTGTCATGCATTTTTTAAATTGTTATAGGCCCGGGCACCCAATTCTCCAGTCTTGATTATTGGAACCCACTACGACTTAGTCAAGGAAAAGTATCCACCCTCATTTTCCGAAGATTTGCAACAGTTAATCCGTGATAGATTTATAAACGTCGTTGATGCTGACAAATGTGGATTACCACGGGTTCTGGACACCATCGAAGTCAGCTGTAAATCCAGGCACAATGTTAAACTTCTCTCAAATCTAATTTACGACACTGTTTTTGAGTTACGCCCCCCAGGTACCTCATCAGTTATTTATCAGAAATATAACTAAAACTCCAGCATATTAAAAAAAAAATTAAAATTTGAATTTTAAACAGGGAGCAAAGAACGTCTTCTTGAGCAGCGGATTCCTGCAACATATCTAGCTTTAGAAGATGTAGTGAGCTATTTATCGATCGAAAGACGCTTGCAAAATAAGGATCCAGTATTGCAATCCGAACAATACAAGTAAGTGTGTCACGAGGCACTTCAATTTACGTTAAAGCAATTAATATGCTGGTAAAATAATTCGGGCTTTGCTCTTAGAATGCTGGTCATGAATGAAATGCAAGAGAGGTTTCATATGGGATTTCGGGACATGGCTGAATTAAACCAAGCCACAGCATTCCTACATGAAAATGGTAAGTCATCTCAGATTTCGGTAGTTTATTTTTTACCTTTCTTCCATTCGTAAATTATTTTAATTACTTTAATCGCAGGAGTATTGTTGCATTACGAAGACGCAACACTGAAGGATCTCTATTTCCTCGATCCACAATGGCTTTGCGACATGCTTGCACACGTTGTTACGATCCGGGAAATAAACCCATTTGCAAGAAATGGTAAATATTGCTGACACATAATTCACGAATATTTATGAATAAGTAGTAGTACTCACATTTTCATCCTAATTGAGGAACATCAAGCATCAGATTGTTTTTCAATGTAACGTAAACCTTATTTCAGGTGTTATGAAATTGGACGACTTAAAACACACATTTAAGTCATCACAATGTGCACCATCAGATGCCAAACATTACATTGTCAATTTGTTAAACAAGTTTGAAGTGGCATTAACCTGGGATAACCGTACACTGTTAATTCCATCACTTTTACCGAGTGAAGAACAAATGCGTAGTGGACTGCCAGGCTGCGACGTCCGGGTAAAGGTTCATTTCTCCTCCTTGGGTGGTGGTCCAAGGAATCAATAGCTTCTCTTGCATGCTAGTTTAGCATTTTAGTAAAATGAAGTATAGTGCATGCTGGTCAACAATTCATTGAATTTGGTACAAATCTGAGTGACTGTCTATAACAAATTAGTGCTCCACTTTGTGCAGATCCCAGTGCGTTCCCGAGGATGGGCCTTCAGGTCAAAGGCATATAATGCGTGCAAACCTCCAGCTTTCCTTGGTATGCCGTCATTTTCACTGCCCAAAAGTATCCAAATGAGAAACTTATTTCACTGTACTCACATTTAACAAAATAATGTATTATTGCAGGAAGTCCAAAGAAACTCGACGAATTCCAAGATTCAGTACTATCTCCGGCAAATGGTACAGCAACTGTGACTTCACTGGATGAATGCCACATCCAACATCACTACGATCCTCACGCAAGCATTCATCGCTTACTTATAATGTCATATTTTCCAAGTGGATTTTGGTCACGGCTGTTAACCCGAATGCTGGCTGATGACACTATCGTCGACATCGTGCGGTCCTATTTCGTACTACCGAAAGAAGTCCAACAAGATCCATCTTTGCTGAGTATTTTGGAGAAAAAGGCCGAGTGGGTTTGCTGGCAAACTGGCATTGAACTTAGGTATGCAAACACGTCCCTGTTTCGGATGAAGGAAATTCTTCCGAACCTGAACAATTCTCCATGCGACTACCGTCGGATGCACTTCATGTTGCAACAAGAAGGAACGTGGGGAGAACTGGACATGTCCAATTCGGCCATTTTGGATGTTCTGTTAACAAACCAAACAATCGTTTTAAAGCGACCGTATCGCACACAGGACATGGAAGAAAACGCTACATCTTGCTGTCCGGATGACGTGCTGTATCAATCGATTGTCTTGGAACCAAATTCGGAATGTGTGGCAAAATTACTCGCTTTGGCCGTGGACCACATAGACACCCTGTTGGAAGATTGGTATCCTACGTTGGGAACACGCTTCGTCCATACTTCTGAAGGCAAATTTCTGGTCACCCGAGTCGTACCATGCACTCCTTGCTTGGTAAACCAGTTTAAAAATGACTGCACTTCCACCCACATTACGAACATGGGGGATATGGAACCATGGAACATGATTGAAACTGCCGGACATCGTGGTGAAGCGAGTGTCAGTCAAGCAGTCTATTTAGCAGGATTAGTTGGTAGTACAGTTGGAGATCATGGCAGAGGCAACTTGTCCCCGGGAGGCGGCCGAAGCAACCAAGGGTCAAGAGACAGCATGACATCGCATGACAGTGATAGCGGCGTTGGACCAGACAGCACTAGTTCCAGGTTAAATGTCGATCTATATTATTTTAAATTACGGCACATTATCAGGTTGAAAATGTTATTTTCCATTTTCTTTTAATGTGCAGTCGCAAGCCTTCTGCTGAAGGCCGCTACGATTTGGAACTTGCTGGACATGACCAATCTCTCGAGGACAACGTAGAACCAGACACCATCCTCCATCGGTTAGTTTACTGTTTTATGATAGAAGAATGCATTTTAACAGCTTATGATGAAAAATCCATGCGATGCCCTGTCCACGGAGGAATATCCTTGGCTCAGATAGCGCCAGATACGGTAATTTCTAATAGATAAACATGTTGTGATTCTTATTTTGAAAAAAAAAAGTATCAAGCGTGATTGAACACTGAATTCTTCCAGGTTTTTATGGACTTGGGAGAAAGATATTTAATTCGACCAGAATCGATTAAAAGGGGAAAAATGCTCGGTCGAGGAGCATTTGGCTTTGTATTCAGAGCAACAGCTAAGCAAAGGGTTTGTCCACTTATGTAAACTTTAGCCACATTTTGATATAAATTATATCGTGTGTGAATGACGTGTTTTGTGACTTTGAATTCAGGCTTCGAATATGAACATTGATGTGGCCATGAAAATGCTTCAACCAGTGGATCCTGGTTACAATGCACGACAATCTGCTCAAGCAGCCTACAAAGTAATACTAGTTTCATGACAAGCAATTTATTTTGCATTATTAGTTTTTACAGTTAATGATGATTATCCAGATTATCCAGTCACCTTGAGCTGCTTTTAAATATTTTCTAAATTAAAAAGCCATAGGCTAAAATTCATTATTTTTATCATGTTTAAGTTTCTTCAGTCAGTTTGTTCCTTCAACAAAGTGTCTGATGTGGATCCAAATTTAACTTTTCATTGAAGGGGTAATCTGGAAAATCAGCTTCATTTGCGAAGCATAGCTAACAATGTTTTATCCATGTTTATTAGGCTGCTCATAGTAAATGGCAAAGAGACCCAGTTCAGTACGCATGCAAGGCATACTGTACTGCTCGCCAGGAATTGGGAATTTTGCTTGCATTGAAGCATACCAACATTGTGCCATTGGTGGGGATGTGTACCCATCCTTTATCCCTTGTCCTGGAATTAGCTCCCCAAGGAGCTCTGGACTCTGTTCTGAAGAACTACAGACGAAGTGGAGCAAAACTGAGCGTTTTTGTTCTGCAGAAGATCATAATTCAAGTAAAATTGCTTAAATAAAGACAAAAACTTGCATTGCTTGTATCCGGTATTCGAGAATTAATCATACCATTGTACTGTTTTAGATTGCAAAAGCATTGGAATATTTGCATTCCCAGCATATTATTTATCGTGATTTGAAGTCTGAAAATGTTCTCGTCTGGCAACTACCACCACCATTTCACTTCAATCCTTTGGAGGCGGTGGATGTAAAATTAGCCGACTACGGAATAAGTCGATCAACTTTACCAACAGGAACAAAGGGGTTTGGAGGCACAGAAGGCTTTATGGCTCCAGAAATCATGCGATATAATGGAGAAGAGGAATATACAGAAAAAGTAACAATATCAGCACCATGCATTTATGCAATAAACCGTATTTCCTCATGATTATAATTGTAATGATGTACCTGACAGGTGGATTGCTTTTCTTTTGGAATGTTCTTATACGAACTCTTGACATTGCATTTGCCATTTGAAGGACATGAATCAGTTAAAGATCACATCTTAGAAGGCGGCCGACCATCTGTCTCTCAAAGAGTAGGTTACAGTTATAATAATACTAGTCTTTGTGGGGAATTTTCATAAACCATTGAAAATGTAATAGTGGAAGTCGTCTAATGAGCTTGAAAAATTCATAGAGTTGGCTTCAAGAAGTTAAGTGCGATTGTTAAATTTTGCAGGAAATAATTTATCCGACATATCTTTTGGATTTGATGACATTGTGTTGGTCTCAACATCCCAAAGACAGACCTTCAGCTAGTCAAATAGTATCAATTGCAGCAGCACCGGAGTTTGTTCATTTGGTCGATGTGACCTCTTTGGAAGAACAAATGTCAGTAATATGTGGCGCTGTTGTATCACCGCAAACCGAATCAAGTAAGCCACGCAACTAATTAAAGTAATTCGCATTGACAAGTCTGGTATTGATTTTCCAACTCCTAACTAACTGACTTTGGTTTCCTCTTTAACAGATGAAATCTCACCTTTTGAGGCTCCTGATCAAACAGAATTATGGCTAAGCCGAAAAGGAAAACACATTGATATTCTTGCTTGCACTTACCACGGCTGGCAAGACTACAAAGTAAATAGCATCAAACATTGCCAAACTATGTTTTCAATTAAGATTACGGATCATGTGTTTTCTATTCAAAGAAAATTAAAAGCACTAAATGGAGCCATATACCTTTAATCAATTGGAACGAAAACACAACGAAGAAAATTAACTTTGTCTAAATGAAACTTATGATTCTTTACAGACCCTGGAACTGGATTCAATTACAGTTTCAAGAATCTGTGTTGTCGGAGAGACTATTTGGCTGGGAGATACCAGAGGCACAGTTCACATATTCAGGTTTGTTTCAGATTGATTAACCGTTTTGATGTAACACCATGAAGAAGTTTAATGGAAGTTATTTAAGCATGCCTTTAATAAAGTTTCATCTTTCTCCCTAAGTTACAATATTATATCAAAACTTTATATTCTCCTTTCATGAATACTTCCAGTGCATCGCAGTATGTTGAACTACTCCACTACACACTGGAACCAGATTCCCCGACAGCGTCAGCAGTAAACACCTTGTTATTCAACCCAGTTACGAGAATTGTGGTCATAACTTTAACAAACGGGCATGCGTGGCTTTGCAAGGCAGAATCATTAATGAAAGATGAAGGTCTTGCAATTGATGAAGAAAAGATACGAAGTTTATTAATGGAGCTGGGAAGTAATGGGTTAAAAATCCACTGTACTGCTATAGTTCAATCGGTGGACAGCCTGTAAGTCATATTTGCAGCCTTTCAAACGGGTAATTTAACATGTATGACAACGTCCATTTATCCAAATATTTTCAGGATGTGGGAATTATGGTGCGGACAAACACAGGGATGTATGACCATTTTTACTTTGCACAACTTCACAGTCACCGCCCAGGACGTTTTAAGTCACGGTGAAGCAATACCAGACACCCTTGACGTACTGCACATAGTGACAGAGGCTGCTGACTGTTCATCATTATGGTCGTATGCATATCCAGGTAATTGTCTTTTAAAATGATCTACGACTGCTGTAACAGCAGTGTCACTTTCAAATGCAGATATCAACTTAAAGGGTCATATTTCTTAAATCTAGGTTGCATAGTCCATCATTGGGATGTTGGCAGTAGGACAATTGAAAACAAATTGGATTGCTCCAAATTGGCCCCATGCTCAGAAAGTTTAAAATCCATCAGCATTGAGGAGCACTTGAGTCGTAAGTACTTCGTCAATGAATCATCATGTTACAATTTTACCTCGAGTTTGCAAATAAGGAATTTAAAATAAAATGTGCAGCAATCCTACCGTATTTTTTTTCTTTTAGCAGGACGATGTCAAGTAACAGCCATGGCCGTTCTTAATGGTGAACTTTTCATTGGCACAACTTGGGGATGTGTCATCATAGCTGAAGGAAAAACGATGAGACCAATTACTATTTTTAGATCTTTCGAAGAAGAAGTAATAACTATTTTACCCCTGACTAGACCTAAAACCCTTAAAGTAAAGAGTGGAAGCAATTCACAGCGAAGCAGTCCTGTTAGATCTCCTTCTCGATCATGTAGCCCCCCACCGGTCCAGTTAGTTAATCATCCTCCAGTAATTGCAACTATAGGTAAAGGATATCGCAATCTCATCAGTCGCTTTACTAATTTAAATAATAATTTAAAGAGTCAGGCAAAAAAGAGTATCATGTCCCTTCTGTGGCGAGCAGAGCACTGGGCTAGTAACTAATTTTTTTTTAACAAAACACCCAAAGGTAAAAATGACCAGGATAAACAAACTTGCACTTAAGTTCAGACCATATTTTATTCTAGCTGACTTTTAATGATGTTATCAGCATTATCATACATTATAAAAGGTTTCTTTGTAATGTATAATGCCTGTATAATAATTACATAAATGAAGAGTAAAGAAGAAGATCGATCAGCAATGGCAAAATTCATGCCTTGGAAAATTGTATAATAAATATCGTTATAATACTCATTCCACCATCGTACTAAATGTATTTTCGATCTAATGAATCTCACAAGCTGGACAAATGGAGATATTATTTAAGTTTTTAAAATATGAAATCTATATATTGTTAGTGAATGATGAATGAAGTGCGAAACTTCCTAACATTACGTACATAATCCAAAGTTTGACATCGGATAACCTGTTTCGTAGACACGATGTTTTTACGAGTAATTTATTGTCAAAGTGGTGATATTTTTGGAATAACTGTTTTTTTCTCCTGCGCTTGCAAATTGTTTTACAAAAAGTGCGTGCTGTTATGGATGGGCACTTTGCTGTGTAATTGTATATGTGAATAAAACAAATGAAACTAATTATCATTTTCACAATTTTTTTCTAGAATACAATATTTTATTAATATTAACCTTACTACATATTGAAAATGCTTTAATTTTATACAAGATGTTGTAAGAGTAAGGATTACCATAATGCATCCAGTCATTTGCCAGTTTTCTTGTCAGAGGACCTAAACTGCTGTTCCTCTTTCCAGGTTTTGCTTGATTTCCGAGGTATATTTTCCATAAAACCGTTCTAATTTTTTGTTGAAATTCATGTTGCGCTCATTGATGTAGTCTATGTCAGCATCATCGTTGTGCATACGTCTTCGGCTATATCTAGACCGTTTATGTATCCTAATTTCCACAAAGTAAATTGTATGAGTGAGTGCACGTACGCACAAACACAATTCATAGTTGAACTGTAAAATGTAACTTACGTTTTTTCTAAGTCATCAACCATCCTATCAATGCCTGGTTTTGTATCTTTGTGTAAACCATGGATGATGGTGTTCGGAGTGGGATAAAACGCCTCCCCCCTGTATAAAATGATTCAAATCAAGAATTCTAACTTGCAAGCAGTTTACACACAGATCATTATTGCTCTTTACTAGCTTCCATCAAATAATTAGCATTACCAAATTATCAGCAACTGCAAACCAAACAGTGCAAATAAGAGGCTTCTGTGTGAGGTGCCATTCAAACAAACCAACAAGCTAAATGCCCTTGTTTTCAAATCACTACCAAAAAAGTGTTATAAATATAAATAAGCATGTCGTACATTTTTTCCTTTTGCTCAGCATAGTAGTCCATATCCGGCTTAATTTGCCTAACGAGAGAATGATATTGTCGAGCCGTAGCTTGTTCGTAATCTAGAATAACATTTAAAACCCAGTCAGCGCATCAGCCAATGCTCTCATAAGTCAAAATTCATAACATCCCCAGATTGTATTTTCCCCAAATATGGGTACGTACCAGCAAATCCTGGATCTGGATTTTTCTTCTTTCGCTTTCTTTCAATCCTCTCAGCAACATCGGCACCAATTTCAAGCATTTTTAACCGATGATAATCCTCCCCAGTTTCTGCCGCTTCCTACATTAAAGTTCATCTATTGTTGACAATAATACGTAGCACGGGATTCCAAGAAACTTATTAAATGTAAAATCAGCCTACCTTGCGTTTAGTGTCATCTTCGATTTCCCATTCCAAACGAGCCTTTTTCGCTTCCCAGTTGGTAGGCAATTTGTTGCGTTTATCTTCCTCGACTACTTCTTGGTAGTTTAATTTTCGGGCTTCGTTCTAATGAAAGATCAAATGGGCCGAGTTTTAATCTCGAAAGACAAGTACACATCGAATCATTTGGACATTTAATTAGGCCTACTTACTCTTCGCAAGTGAAGATCTCGAAGTTTTTTCATTCTATCTGCACGTTTGTCTTTCTCTGATTGCCCATCTGCTGCACTTGCTGTTGAAGATGACATCGTTTCAACAATTTATCGCGAAATTATTCACAAACAGTATGTTAAAACTGTTGATAAAAGAGAACTAACAATCCAAATAGAACAACCAGACAATATGTCTGCCGATACGATACTAGCACAAACGATATCGATATATCGATAATTTTATGCACTCTCTGTTGTTGTATAGTATACAGGGCTAAACAAAAGTATCTTCAAAATTAGTGTTATAAATATCACTATGCATAATTTTGCTTGTTATAATTGCGTAACTGCTTGTATTGTAAATAAAGTTTGGATTTATGAACACAAACTATCACAAAGACAAAAAAATAAAAACAATAACAATACAAACAATCTTTTGAACAAATTTTGGGAAGGATAATTAATCTGTTGAACGAATTTTGGAAAGGCAAATTTATCTTTTAATTGCACAAGCATAGGATAATAATTATTGTTTAAGAATTTTGTAAATGAAGCTGGGAACAAAGCCCAATAAGTACTATTAGTAAAGAGATTCAACGAAATTATTTAAAAACCGGCAATGAAAACAGTAGAAAACTTGAAAAGACAATTTATTTTTCAATTAAATAGTTTTTTATATTGCCATGTTATTTAAATTAAAACAATAAATAACAATAAACGTTCTCTAGGTAATCGAAAATCTATTTTTGTAGGTAATAACAAAAAATAAAGTGCAGATTTATTGTTTTAAACTCCAAGGAAATGAGAAAATTTAATTTGGAGATGTTTTTCTCACATGTGCAAGTAGTGGAAAACAAGGATATTTTTCAAAATAACATCCCATGAATAGGCTTCACGGTCACCTTAATAGTTAAATTTGATCTAGCGCGATGTATTCGCAAATCACAACGCCCAAACACGTCGTAAATTGCTTAGAAAAATCGATTTTCGATTCAACAAATACTTTCCAATCAGCTGCAGGGGGAACTTTTATGGGAAAAATGACGCACAAATCAAATAAAAAAACGTTTAACTTATCATACAGAAAAAATTGTTTTGTATTTCTTCTCTGCAAATTTCCTGAATAATTGAAGTAGGGAAAAACACACAGCAAAACTCCTATTGTCAAATTTGAAATAAAAAGATGCACGAAAAAAGAAGTTGTTGTATTCAGAAGTGTGATAGAAAAAAGCAATTACTAACACTTGTGCAAAAAACACTTAATAAACCCTGAATGTATAGGGCGTGCAATACAATACAGATAAATCAACAGTATTGTATATTTCGTACGTCACAAACATGCAATTTAAGAAATCAGAAAAAGTTGCTCAGAAATATTGAGAGAACCTGCTTTTTTTCGTTGTTTGTTTCAGAAATTTTAAAGAATTTTTGTCTGTTAAATAAGTTGGCAATATTTGCACAAAAAGTTCACAGAGAGAAATGAATTTGTGTATGTTTGTACATATGCATTTAAAAATTCATTACTGTGTCAATCAAAATCTGACTATACATGTACATTGTTTCTGTGTAAATATAATATAACATTTTAAAATTCTTGTTTGGATTCAAAGCAATTGGTTTTGTTTAATTTGCAGAAAGAAGTACTCAGTTTAATAAATCGTGATAGGTTATTAGAAATCTAGAGAGGACCTGTTTTGATTTTTCCTTTTTTTATTTGTAAATTTGAAAGAATTTTTTCCTGTTAAACAAGGTGCCAATATTTGGACAAAATATTCACACATTCGAAATAACTGCATGCATTTCAAAAATTCGTTCCTGCTTAAATCAAAATGTGAATATGTACATGTACATTGTTTCTTTATCAATAAAATATACCATTTTGAATTCTGTCACGAAATTATTATAATTTGTGCGTTCAATGGTATGCTAAATATAAATAAAGTAGCAACATATTATTATACAATTCCTCACAACATTGAAATTTGCATGAATGCCAAAAACTCATGGCAAACTCGCTGTGTTGATATCGAAACTGATTATTACTGATGTCTTTTCAAATCATCATAATATTTGCCTTACAGATCATCTTTCTGGAGGGCAGGTATTATTACAAGTTGCAGAATGTGTCGATTTAGTGAAATTTCTCAGCAGCAAACACAACAAATCAAAGCGGAAGACGAGCAGACATAAAAAAGGAAGGAAATCTCTTTGGCAAATTTGCATGAGCTATTACTTCTCATTGCATACACCACTTGAATCCATGGAGGAGATTATGAGATCAAAGTAGACTTCGCATGTGTTTATTCCGGATATTGAACGAAGTAGGAAAACAGCAAACCACTATCATTCGGAATATTTCAGGCAAGGAAAAAGTAGGAAATGAGCTTCCAAGAAACTGACTAAGATCAAAATACCCTTGGGAACTTAGGCAACATCTCACTGGCATAAGTGTGCGCATGGTTAAAAATGCAAGAACGAAAGTAGAACCTGATGTCATTTGCAATCCATTAAAAATAGTTTTAAAAAGACAGATACAATCTCTTGGATCCCATTAGTCTATATTAAAACAAATTGAAAGTACTATTTTTTGTTAAATCACAGCTTGTTCCTCCTGTACCCTGTTGAATATTTTGAGATTATTCCACACCTAATGTTTAAGGAATATTGTGATAGAATATTTATGGGTAAATATTTGTGGGTAAAAGAAATCGTTTGAACTTTCAGATCACAAGCTACACCGTACCTGTGCAACTTTTGTTTCCTGATTAGTTCAATAGAATCAACCTGATTCAATGATGCTCTACTTGTTGATTCTCAGTGAAAATAGCGGCAACTTGTCCCACTACTATCTTACATCATTTCAGTACGTATACGTTTTAGACAAACCAATTTCCTGCAAACCACATCATAGATCTTAGTATTTCCACATCAATAATTCCTTAGCAGTACAAAAATAAATTGTATATTATCGACCATGTAGTACATTTAGCACCCCTCTTCCACTCTTCCTACCACCATATTTATTTGAGGATGAAATTTACACCACCCATTTATATAAGTGGCATAATCACGTTACGTTAAATGCTCCATTCTTGGCAAAATTGAATGCATATTTAAAAACATAATAAGTTGAAATAAAGACCTTCCATACGCAAGCAATATATGAAAATTGGATTGTATGAGCAGTTTTTAGATCTTAATCCATTTCATATAAACATGTAGATAAAATAAGGAAATTTCATCGATACACTGTACACAAACTGTCTAAACAGTAGAACGATATTATAAATAAACATGTAAGGCTTTTAATGTGCTAAAATACACCACCTTTTTATTACACTTAAATACATGTAAAGGAAAACTTCCCATTTTGGGAAGCAGAAAAAACTCCGCTAAGAAAAAAACCCACATACATGTACTTCATGATTCTACGACAGATTTTTGCTGAATGGTAGTTGTTCGCCTAAATAAATGTTGTTGAAAAATCCAGTAAAACCATATTTGAAATACGTAAGGCGCATTTCATTGTGCAAGCCCGAATCCCATCCTACTTGTATCGCTAGGAAAAGAATTTCAAATAGCCAGCAAATTGATTTCAAATTTGATCCTTTCATATTATTTTGTCAAGTATCAGATCATATTACAAAAATAACTTCGTTCCGAACACGAAAACCTATTTCTCGGTGAGATCAAATTCCTTTATTTTTTGCTGACCCAACGGAAGTTTCGTGAACTATTTGATGGATCTATTGCTTTCCGACTAAGCCAGCCACATTTGTAGACGATAAAGCAATTTTAGCAAATGACTGCCTGTAACTACGTAGTCTATACGACTTTGATCCAATTTTAAAATATTGCTTATAAATTAAATAACAACAGCAGATCCCCAATCTGGTCCCTCATGTATAAGGCATAATTATCGATTTTTCCTTCCTCAAACATTCGCTAAAATCCCATCGTCAATAAACAACCAATGTTTTGAAGTCTATCTATTCACATCGAAACGAAGCAGTACTGATTTAAATTCATATCATGATCATGTCATGGTAATACAATCACAGGTGCATTTGCTATAGCACGTGTTTTATGGAGAAAAAGTAAACAGCATTTCAATATGAACATCTTGTAAGATTCAATTTATGTAGATAATTTCAACAATGCTATTTATTATATAGTACTTGTATTCACATTATTTGCTACGTTTTTTCAACTTACACAAGTTTGTATTCAACTTACATACGTTGAAAGTATTTCTGAAAAAATCAAATTTTCTGTATAATAATGTTAGCTGTGTATTTTTGCGGTGTCGTTCCAGAAACATGTACATGTACATTTGCTAATACAATGATTCAAATAATTGTAAATGTTATCATTTAAATACACGTTAGCATTATTATACAGAAAAATTTAAAAACTATTTCAGAAATACTTTCATAGGTACGTATACGTGTCGAAAAACACGTCATGATATAAAAATACATTTTAAATGCAAGTGCAAAAGATTTGAAACTATATCCTATGATTCATTCAAACATACTGCAATGAATACGATTTGCTACTGCATGCATAATGTAGAAATATAGAATCTCTTTTACTGTATATGAAACAACGTATACTGCACATTAGTTTTAACGAAGTACAGTCCCAAGAAAAGTATTTCCAGAAATACATTTTGGGAAGGTAATTTTTCAACAAGAAATTACATGTACGTTCAAAGTACTATTTGAATTGAATACAAAATTTCGACCTTTCACGTCTTGAAGATCTGCATGAAAATTTGCATCTGTAATTTATATTCAGTCAGCAACAATCTTGCAGGTGCATTGACTCCGAGGAACGAGGATTGAATTGAAGAAAAGGCAGAAATGTGAAATGAACATTTCGTTTTTTGGTTATTGTTAGTTCCCAATGCGTGGGTGGCAAGCAATCTTTCTAGCTTGGTAAAACAAGCTGTCTGAAAATGTATTTGGTACATATCAAAATACAGTGTAGTTGTGCAGTAGGAAACTTAAGTTGAATTGACCTTTACCCATAATTATATAAAGATATTAGGCTGGCAGTTTTTACATGTTCATAAATACAGCACCAGCCTGAAAATGCTTTGTGAAATTGTTTGCTTGCTTAATCCCATACCTAGAAGCATCACCCTTTACTGTCTCCAAAGTAAGATAAATGACTGAATTTTACGTTTTTTATATTGTTCAATTCTAAATCATCTTTTTTGCAGGGCTGTCTTTTAGGCTTTATACGATGATAGGTGCGTGTTTCTTACTACATGTATATATAGGATTTTATCTTTAGGGTGATATTACGCTCATAGACATTGCGATATACGGTTACTGTCAACAACCGAATTAAGTGGGACAAATCATGAGTTAGGCGGAATAATATTTCGATTGCTGTGCGTGAAATAACATAATAAATATACATTTTCTTCACCAGAAATAAGAAAAAGACGTAAGAGACACGCTCTTCCCACATACGGTATGTGCTTAGTGGAAAAATGATACTTGCTCGGTGAGATGTTTACATTAAATATGAAAAATAGATTTCTTCAAATAGATAATGCTAAAGCTAGCACACCAAGAAAGATTCATAGCTTGGCTCTCTAAGCCACATGATCTGTTATACTTCATTCCCACGTTTTTTGTGTGATGATTGTTATTCCCAAGTTTCCACTCTATCTTGTGCATCCACCATCCAACAACTCAAAGCAAAAGAAAGGCTTCAGACGTCTGTTTCAGAGACCTTGATTATTTTTGAACTCGTACAAAGAAATGAACGTCGACCTGGCCATACATTTCATTCAAAGTTAATGCCTAGAAATGATGGCTTTTAACCCTGTTAATGTCAAGGACGTTTATCATTCAAAAGGTCTGAAAAATATGCATTGCCTATTTATGTTATAAATGGATGCAACCTAAGCCCATATACACCCTCACATTGTGTTACAGAAACCTTTTTAAATAAGATTTTTATCAAATTCCTTCGCATATATTTGCGAGAGTCGTTTATTAACAGCCATTATACTAAACGGGGAAAAAAATCAATATTTTTCTATTGACTTCCACAAAAACAAACGACATAATGCAGCAATCTAGAAACAGAAATTATGCCGCGATATAATTCAGTCTTTTATATGTTAATTCATTGCGAGGCTCAGTGCGCAGCATATGGGGAAGAAAAATTGATTCAGAAGTTGAAAAATGAGCTCGATCATTTATATGTGCATGTGTAATTTCGTAGGTGCGGAATATGTCAAGTTGCTTATAAAGACTTCGATTTAGGTAGCAATGTTATCTAAATTAAACACCACTCGAAATATTAACGACTTGAAATTTGAGCTCCTCGAAAACTGGTAAATCTTGATTTAGTCTATTTGAACGGAAACCACAGACAAAATCACTAAGTATAAACAGGTAGCTACCACTCGCCTTAAAATAACGAAATATCTAACTAACATAACTCAAATTAACATTTCCAAACGTAATATGATATACTAGTTTATCCATAAAAATGGAATAAGGAAAATGGAATACTACAATCACGTGCGTATACTTAACATAAAATTTCGTGAATGGAACGTCGTCACGTGCACAGCAATATTTCACGCCCACTACTGCGTGAAGCTCTAAATTCAGCCAATGAGCTTGTAGACGTTGGAAAAATGGTCAAATTTCAGGTCATAGGTCAGACGACTATTTACTGTTATTGGTACACGGGGTGACCCGAGTTTAATCTGGATAAAATAAAACAATGCAATTAAAATTAAATTTAGCAGCGTGTTAATCAGAGTAAGGCAAGCAAGTATGACGTTTTTTTCTTAATGAAACGAGAAGCTGCGTTTACATAAAGAAATCTGAAATAAGTATTATCCCCAAATCGAGTGCCAAGAGAATGACATCATCACTAAAGGGTTTTTAGTGATGGATCGCCCTGGGAGCTATCAAGTTATCCAAAGCAGATTACAGATGTCTACAGTCATATCCCACAGGATTTCTATAAATAAAGGCAGTGAAGCCAATAAAGTGATGCTGATATTAAGTGGCGGCTATAGTGGGGCTATAAAGTGCTCGACCAAGTCCTTTCCCAGACCCAGGCCCACAACGTAATCGTCACATGTTGGAAGAATTGAAGCAATTGACAAATAAAGGATTAGTTATTCCGTTCGTGATTTTCTCTTTCACTTTCTTCATCCGATAAAAAGTACTTTCAATTTGTACGACGTATGCAGGTTCTGTAAAATCACTGCATCTGGGTTTATAGACCGCAGTTCAAGGCTTTGGATTCAGGCTGTCATTTGGAGCAAGACAGTGTGGCAATAACCAGCTAGAGCTCCGTATTACGAAACATCGAAACCATCACAGAGTCCTAAGAAAAATCATCATGGTTGACAACTGCAGTCGGTAGATAATATTCAAGTTTGGATGACCACATTCAATTTTATTGAAGTTTCACTGGTCTGTTTTGCAGATGTTTAACTGCGTTTTCAAAATTTCTAGTCACTACTGCTATTTAGAAAAGGCTTGATGCAATGTTGGTAACGATAACATGTTAAATAGGGCGAATATAACACCTCGCCCCAAAAAGTTTTGATTTTACCCTGGGATGAAACAACTTCCCTGACTTTTCCAGATTTTAAAACAAATTTCCCTGACCACTGACCACTGAAAATGCAAAAATGACATGTCAATGTAAGGAATGCCTACATGTATTTATTACCTACAGTATTATACAAATAAACAGGAGAAAGAAAAGTTTCATTAAGAAATGGCAAACTCATGATATAATAAATTTCTGTAACATAATTGCATGTCATCATTCTGCCATTTATGCGTTAACCAATAACTTCGCTATATAAGACGTATTATTGATTTGTTGAAACCTCCTGACATTTTCAAAGTAAATTCATTTTCCTGATGTTTCCTAAATTTCTAATTTCCTTGACTATTCCAGGTTTTCCAGGTCTGGGAAAACCATGGGAACAACCAAATACATTAAATAAAATTTCTTAGTTTTTCCACCTTCCCCCCCCCCCTTCATCAAATCAATCGTTGAATTTCCCTGACAAGTAAATTAATTTGCCTTATTTTTTACTGACTTTCCAAGGTTTTATCGCATAACAGTTTTCATAAAATTAATTTTTGTATAATGAGGGAAAAACAACGATCACCACGGTGCTGCTACTTAATTTCTCTACCAAAAGCTAGCAGCTAGAACAATTTAGACATCAAGGCCCTAGTGTTTTAATTGTTGCAATGATCCAATTTATTGCTCATCTTCTATTATAAAAACGCCCTAAAAGTCATAATGGCTTTTTGATTAGCAAAGGCAACGTGCCACATCAATAATTATATACCCAATGCACGAAGAACAGTAGTTAAACATCCGATAGTATCCATGTACACAAACATTCAGCATTCATGGTCAGGTGACCTCGGTAAAACTGCTTCTTTATAGTGCCAGCAGCATTTCATCTGATTTTTACGTGGTTTTATGGCATCAGGCCAGCAAATAAAGTAAAAAGACCTAAAAAGTGGGGAAAAGCATTTTCACTTTAAATGGCAACCTGGCACCCAAACGATCTCTGACACTGCATGGAGTAAATTTCTCTAGAAGAGAACAACATTTGTGTAAAAACAATTGCTGTTGCATCGATTGGGAGATAGTGGGTACACTGTTCACAATTAATTTCGCGGGACATTTAACGAAGAAAAGGATTGCAACCCCAATTAAAACATTTCGGTTGGATTACTTTTCCAAGGCAGACTATCCCACTCCCAGAAATGAAGCCAGTGAGAAGTCTGTCACTTAATTACTTCTGTGAGGGCAATCTGGTGGTTTAATGCACTTGTCTTGGATGGAAAAATCAATGACAAATTAGAAATGGCATTCAAGGGCTTCACGGTTCACCACAGCATTATTTGAAACTCGTTTTTGGAGATATATGAACATAAATTAGCCAGTCAAACGCATGCAAATACGAGGCTCTGGTGCATTTTTGAAAAGGTCGTTTTAGACGAGTGACACGGATGTTTGGGAAACATGTCTGCAGCAACACCAAGTGGTGCTTGGGTGAAATATGGCAATAGTACAGATGGGGAGCACCATGCACGTAATATAGCCATCGTTCATGGGGGGCATATCCGATGGACACGTTACACAGTTCCCTGAATTTCTGAAAGCGATAAAGGAATTCCTGCTTACTCTCCTTGGGGTTTGCCAATGTCTCCATGATCAATCATTCAAGGAAGACTTCCTTCAGTTTCAAATGTTTCTCACCAAACCTCCTTCCAAGGGCACTCTTGCAACTTGGGCACCCTCTTCTACAATTAAGGCCACGGAACGTATATTTTTTCATTGAACATTTACAAAACTGGTTGCATTGTTTCGTTGGATATACTTGTTATGTTTGATTTTGTGTATTTTTTTGTTTATCCTGAGCTGAAGTAGCATATCCTAACCTAAACTAATCAAAAAGTGCAATTTATTTAGCTGCCCCTACATGCTGGCAATAACTGCTAGCCCACGAGCCGTATGGAGAAACCCACTTTCAATACAGGGTTCCCATAGCTTTTGTTTCATAAAATTCCCTGACTTTCCCAGGTCTCCCGGGTTAAATTTTTATTTTCTCCAGGCCTTTAGAGTTCTTTCGTCGACCAATACACACATTTTAAACTTCCCTGACTTTTCCAGGTTTTTAAACAAATTTCCCTGATCACCCTGGCGATAGCAAATGCAAAAATGAAAGGAATGCTATATCGATAGCATAAGCGATAAATATATATATATATATATATATATATATATAGGAGATAGAATACAAATTTTCCGTTATTGATTTGTTGAAATTCACTTATTTTTTAGAAGTAAATCTGAGCGTCTGAGTAATATAATCTGAGTAATATTGGGCGAGTATTTTAGACAGTATGCAATATCTCAAATGCATTTCTTCGACATGGTGTACATTAAACATTTGAAGTAGGTGTAAAAATTGGATGGTGAGATTGGAAATAAAGCTCTCTGAGTAATCGAAGAAAAGCCGAATATAAAATAAAAAAACGAAAGTGATATTAATACAAGCATGCCAAGGTATTTACTTTTATAAAGCTATATAAATTACTCGTAATTATCCCCGGAAAACACCCAAACAAAAAATAAATAAAAACAAGCATACTAGTTACATTTATCGGTAGTTCCCTGGATTTGTCTATGGCTAAATCTTCAAATCGATTTCTCCAAATAATCGTTTGTCTACTATTATTTGACATGCATGCGAGTTCACTAAAATAACAAACTGCATTCGTATTGAATAACATTCCTGTACTATACGAGGGCATATTGCTATTTTAGTCTGGATTAAAATTTATTTTAAAAGGAAGGACTTTTAACGCAGTTTGATGTTAAAGGGCAAGTAAAAAAATACTTAATAAATTTAAACCGTGAAGTTTTTTGTTGTTGTTGTTTTGTACAATCTGCAGTACACGTAGTGCATGTGAATATGTTATTTACCAAGAGTACATGATAATCGCTCAGCCTGTAATGATGAATTAGTGATCCTAACCCTTATTGAATATTAACCAGAAGTAAAATAATACAACTGGATTATAATAATATTCATGAATATACAATTTCATATATAATATTCCACAATATAACAATTCCACATGAGGTATGGTTGCTCTTCTCCCATGTTAACATGAAATAATAATGTGCTCCCATACCTTGGGTATGTTTATTTGACTTCGTCGTTGCCCAAATTAAAGAGGTTCTACTGTTCTGATGGATCTCACATGGAGGTAGCCATTTTGACAAAACTGAACTTCAGAGGCAAGCCAAATGGCTGAGTCATAAAGCCAGAATTTTCATCATTGACTGCTCGAATTGCGACAGAATGAAAGTTTGCACAACCTCGATAGCCAAAAATCGAAGTTTGCCAGAGAACACTGTCAGAGGGGATGCAAAAAGTGTCAAAACATGACGTTGAAGATAAAGGAGTTGGACGTTCAGGAACGTGAGGGCAATTTATGTGAATCCTGAAACGGTTACAACAATGTAAAACCGGTGACAAGTGAGGCGTTAAATTGAGTTTCACAAATCGTTGTGAAAGGCCACGTAATGCTAATTGTGTAGTAATGCATTTATTGCGAATGACAGTTTTTCGAATTACTAGAAAAACGTGGCATTTACTGCCCACCTTTAAAACGTATTTTCTGAGAAAAGAAAATGTTACTTTACGTATTTCATAGTGACCTTCTATCATAACTGGCAATGCTAAAATTTATTTTTCTCGAAGGTTCAAGGTGATCATGATGTCCTAACATGATTACAATAATTAAAAAAACCAGTGGGGTTTTAGTTCATGCATTTTCTGTAAAATCACTTACGTTTGTTCCCTGTTTTTTGTTATTTTCAGAAATTGCTACTAACACCGATTGAAGATTTGTTCATTGATACCAATGGCCATCACTGCCATGTGATCCAAATGCATGAAATAAAAAAACTTATGGAGTTCTGCTACCTGTTTCCAAAATATGCTCCTTGGAACTCAATAAGTTTTTTTTAAAAATTTATTTTTGTAATAAATGTTATAAAAAACATTACTGCTACCTTTTTTTTAAATGCTCCTTGTAAATCTTAAGTTGTTTTAAATTTTGGTACTGATAGAAAGGCTATGATCACCCTGTAGAAAAACTACTATGGTAAAGACGCATTTCTTCCATTATAAAGCTCCAACAAAAATTCAACTTATGCTGCAGTTGCATCGTCTTAAATTTAAATCAATTTTGAACTTTAGCTTAGTACTTTCAGTAATGAAATCAAGCGATCTCAGTAGCATTTTTCTAGATTATATATACAATATTAAATTCTGAAAAATCGCTACTCAGTTCGGTGATGCATTTTCTTTTTTACATTGACAACCCTGTCTACACTAGAACTACGTGACACGTACATGTATACAGTAAGTTGCTAGACACAGTATTCGTCAACGATAAAATTTCTTTCAAAAATGTCGATAAATAGCCCTGACGTCACAGTGTAACAAAATTTGTGGAACTGGAATACACGAGACGACAGGGTATATACAACAACCAAGAATGTTTCATAAATAGATTTTTAATCTTGCATGGGCGGCCTAGCTGACATTGAAACATGTACATGTATGACAAGGGAAGGAAATGCACTTGTCAAGTTAAAAAGAGCAAATTCTAGCAAGTTTTACCCCCTTTCTATTCCATGGGTCCTGATCAAAGGCACTACAAACACTCAGTTTGTGAATTTATTTCGCTAGGATGAATGATGCTAATAAGAAACTAGAAGGATAAAGTAAACCCAATGGGGCATAAATTACATTTCCATACAGCATGAACGAACAACCGGAAGTGGGGTTGATTCCAAATACATGTCAAGAATTTCGCATACTACAATTACTCAACTGACAAAAATTAAGTCACTTGGCAACCAAACGACATTAGGGTGTAGTAAGTACATAAGTTCGTTAAAGGATTTCTTCGAAAACTCGTTAAGAGCTTTAGAATTCCGTCTTGTCTTAAAAGTACATGCACCTACATAAGCATTTCAAGGAAACCTTTCAAAATTGCGTTTATTTTCCGGCTCAGAATAAGTGTTTTGAAGAAATCCTGTACATGTACGTGTAATTTGTAAACTGAAATGCAACATTTGATTAAAACTCGTAAAAATTGTTTACAATTGTTTTCGGAAAAATTGTGTTTATTTTCAGTTTCAGAAAAAGTGTTTTGAAGACATTCTGCACATGTTCGAAATGCCAGCATACAAGTAATTTGCATGCTGAAATATTTTTAAAACTTATACACATTTTAACAACGTAATTAAAAACTAAGAATGCAAAAATGAGGGGGGGCATGTAATTTAATGTTTTTTAAATCCCACAAATTTTAACACAGTAATTGAAAATATTAGTTTATGAAGGAAGTACGGTATATTGTTTGAGGGACATTCTGATTACAGACCATTGATGGCAGTTGGGGACCAAAAAAATGTGCATTACAGAGAAATTAACTTGCTTTGAACATATTAATGAACATATGATACACTAATTAAAACCAATTCAAGCATTTTTAATATCCGCATTTTAGGCAGTTATGAGTTTTATCTGAATGGGTTACGTGCCCAAATGTATTTCAACCGCCTTTTAAAATATCCAAATGCACGAAATGTAGACTGGGGAGAATCTTAATGAAAAAGACATCGCAATCTCAGCATGCTGTGAAGTTGAATCAAACAAAGGAAATCACTGTTTCAGACTAAAATTCGATGTAAGATGTTCATTCGTTGAAAATCAGCAAGACACGTGTTTTTAGTAAAAGCATCTCCGTGTGCACACAGGCGCACCTTATTAAAATTACTTAGCTTAGTTTATCTTTTCATTAAACAAGAAATGAATGCAATTTTGTCTTTTCAAGGATGTGGTTCCGTTTCCCCCTTTTTATTTTCATTTTATTTCCCCATTAAGATTAATTGAGATTCACTTTTGTAAAATTATCGAATATTCTGACGAAGAACTCGAGTATTGCCCTTTTAATCATCCAAACCAAACATCCTTTACATTAAGACAGGCTCAGATTAGTCAGATAAATAACAAAGGGTATATAGTGTACATGTGCAGCTTATCATAAGTAATTTAAAAACATCAGGTCATTTCTTTATATGATAATGTCAAATGAATTTATGTTTTGGGGTTTCGGTTTTGCTTTGCCAAACTAATGGTTGATTAGCCTACTAAAATATTGCCGCTTGATAAATTTAAATCGTCTAAACAATTCAGCCGCACCCTGTACAAGCAAATGCATCTACTGTACTTATCTTAATAACAGCTTAAAGATACAGTATTTACAGAGTGTCTACTGGACTTGGTAATGCAAATTGCATGCCTTTTCTATGACGTTGATGTAAATTCCATGACCCGAATATCATGGCTTTTCCATGATTTCCATGGCTTACATGACTTCCGTGACCTGAATTTCATTTTCTGACTTTTTCATGACTTCCATGAGCGGTAGACACCCTGATTTAACAAAACTACAAAAACGTGTAAAGCGGATGCGAACGTATCAAGGCTTCCCCGGAAATGAACTTTTCAATTCGCTGAATGTTACAGGTTTTAAATTAATTCCCTAACCACTAAAAATGCAAGAATATGGAATATGCCCATGTAAGGAAAGCATTATTTGTTGACTGTTATACATCCAGTATATACATGTAAACAGGAGTTCGAACACATATTTCATTAGGAAACAGCATATTAAGACTTATTTTGTATTGACAATTTCATTATTAATTTTTTCCCACAGAATGGCTTGTCATCTCTTGATTTCTATGTTAACCAATAACTACATGTAACTATAGTGTACATGTATGCTATATAAATCATTGATTTATTTAATTTCCCCGACTTTTTCAAATTACAACTGGAAATTATAGTGGAATTAAAATGACTTGGTGTCAGCCCACTCCTCCATTTATCCACCCACATAGCCAACAGTCTCTAATTCAATGATGAAACTTTTTCGCAAAGGCTCATGGGAAACGTGCCCATAAATGTTGGCTTCACCAACGCACATCCTCACAGCATCTTTCATTGTGGGAATTTCTACCGATAGAGCAACAGTGCGCATTTCCTTCGTCCAATTTTATATACGAAACGTGAAAATAGGTATACGTGTATTCGCTTCGTAGAGCAACAGATCTTAGAGAGACCTTATCTTTTTCTAATGGATTTTCTTAAACATTTGATAAAGATCAAGTCGCTATTTTTCTAACGTCAAAGCGTGGCTTGCCTAGTTTGAACTCTGTCCTTGCTGTACTTAATACTCTGATAAGGAGATTATATTTCTGGGGCCGATGCTGCTTATCAGGTAAGGTCTAATTCCTTTACATTGATGCATGTATTATTCTGTATTGGGTTGTACGACACTGACGGAAAAAATCGCACAAAGAGCTGATGAAAATATTGAGGGGAAGTGAAACTGAGATTTTTATACGCATACTAAAAAGTAATCGTGTGTATTTTTGGCACTAAAATTGGGAGAAAATAACCCAGACAAGCTAAGTATGCTAGATCACAATTTAGGCAGAATTGATGATAGATTTAGATCTCATGTCCAGAAGGCGATATAGGTTTTTTAATCTTCACATAGTCAGTTTCAGAGAAATGTATCTATAGCATTGTTTGGGTTTGTTATTTTATAGTAATCGTGCATTCAACACAAAACCCTTTAGGGATTTCATGATATATTAAAAATAATTCCAAATATCATTTGGGATGTAATTCAAATGTTTATCGTAATTTTCAATTTCACGTTTTCCTTAGAACGTACTATATATCTGAATGCATTAAATGCTTCCCATATTTATAAATAACTTTTTGCAACAAAAATTTAATTTGGCGGTCGTTTACGGATAGGAATATGATATTATAATATACAAAGTAAACTAAATGCTGTTACTATACGTTATTAAATCTCTTAACTGTTACCATAAATAAAGTTTTTACTTGCAAATTAGCCAACTATTTTAACAGGATACGATCAATTCCTTGTAAACAGATCTTAAAAACAGTGAATAAAATTTAGGTGAATGTGCAATATACTTATAGTACTATATACTGCAATATAGTGAAATATACTTACAGCATTGCGTTGCCAAATATTCCTTTATAAGCAAAAGATATGCTTGGGAAATAGTTGGATGTCTTCTTCCAAAAAAAAAATACTCAATTATTTTAACAATATGGATTTCCCATTAGTCTTGTTAAATGATTATATCCATTAAATATCAATAAGCAAAAATGCATGCTTGATAACTGGCATAAATTATTTTCATGTGATGCTTTCGCTAAGGAATGTTTAAGACAATCGAAAAAATGAACCTGAAAGCAATTGAAGGTTAACCCTAAAAATAACCCTTTCTGGCTAAACTCAGCTGGGTACGTGTAATTTGAAAAGCTCACATGATACCAGTAGGGTGTTACATTTGCCTGGTCCAGATCCCATTTAACATGGTTACATATCAAGTACTTGGTGTCATAAATGTTGCAATTTCCTCTGTCCTTTTAGTTTCCACTTGAACATTAAGCCATGATAGTGTACGAGAAAACAGTCATACGATGCTCTTAAAATTCAGCATTTCTGGAATGGCTTAACCTTGCAGAAAATCAGCTTATTCCATGTAATTAAACCACTCCCGTCAAGTTTTCAGATTCTCCCTTTAGGCAAACACTATGTAAAGCAACGTATTAATTACTTGCATAACAAAATCCATACACTTAACATGACAGTTTAAAATTACAAATTTCAGTCGAGCTTGCAGGCAAAGATATATTCCATCATATAATAAAATATAGTACTAGCTATAAACATTAATGTGCTTGTCACATATGATTGTCTTTATGAAGTTCTGAATAATTAGTACATGACTAATTAGTAAATAAGAACATTATTTTGTGAAAATAATTTAAAGCAAATTGACAATATTTGCAATATTGTTGATTTGGAATTAAAAGATAAATTTGCATCTGGAATATTTGGTGGGTATACCGGTACATACAGGCTGAGCATTATTTGTTTCACAAAATTTAATAAGTAATGATATGAACTGTCATGTTTGGTTAGCTCGAATCCTACGCACAAATTAAATTTAATCGTCATAGTGAAATATCATCAGGAATTTCAATAACAAAGTTCTAGAAACATTCACATTCAACGTTGTGTTAGTAAAGTTTCAGGTTTTACTTGCTTATTTACTCTGCTCGTTAAGCCTGTTGCAAGGCAAATGCAGTAAGAAAACCAGCTGTTGTTAAATGTTATTGTTTACATCAGTGCTTCACCATCTGTCTGTGAATTAAGAAAGTTTTTTATTTCCAGGCTGTCGTGGACAGAATATTTGATAAAATATTTGCCTGCTTTTATATGCAGTTGACAAATTCACCTTGAAATAGCACATGTTGAAAATGGTCCTACTGCGCATGACTAATACCTAGGTAGTTCCACATGTGGCTCAACTTCCCCAACCAGCACCCCATGATAAATAAATATGGCCAAAATATAATCAACCTAGTTGTTTTGATGTTTTCTTGAAAATACAGGCTTTACAGTGAGAGCAGGAAGAATCTTTACAGAATTATACAGGGTGATCATAAGGTCCCACCCTCATTACAAAAACAAATTTCGGAAAAGGTTGAAGAACTCCCAAAGATTTTTATTTCAACAGGGGGTGATTGACCAAATCTTCAATCAAAATCCCCCCAAAAAATATTCCTGACTTTTCCATGTTCACCTGACATTTTTTTAAACAAAAAATCCAGGACGATTTAACACATTTTTTCGAATTTAACACTTACATCAGACGATCAAAAATTAATAACAATGGAAACACTGAGGAATATTTTTGTTGACCCCACTAGATCCCAAATACTGACTTTTTATGGGTTTCTTCTTTTGAAATAATAGTTTGTAATAATGACGGAAATGCAGTAGGCAATTTTTTTTTGAAAATTAAAATTCATACACAAATTTGCTAAATGTAAATTGGCAAGTTTTAAGCATTCAATGTATCTTTAGGATTGTCGTACAGGCAACACTTTTTTAAAAACAAATTACCATAAAAATGGATTTTAGGTGTATTTTTGATGGATTTTTGGTACTCACTGTGAACCAAAAATTAGAAATAAAAACATTAGGCGTCCTTGTAGTTTTTCCCAAAATTTGGTCCTTGTAACTCCAGCAGATTTAAACAAATAATTTTGGTAATGATGGTAAGACTATGATCACCCTTTAGAAAAAATGATAAGAAATAAACTGACATACTGGAATGGTATCGTACATTAACTTCCTCTGAAACATTTAGAAAAACAATATACTGGCTAAATTACAGAGATCGTGTCTCAATGTATGTTGTAACTCAAGTACATGAGGGATTCATTTCAAATGGCTTTCAAGCTTTTCATGTTCAACTAAAACAAGTTCAGCACAAATAGATGCCAATTTATATCGTAAAATGAACGTAAGTGCTTTCTCGTAACATTTATGACACATGGCTCATTAAGCAGCGAACCGGATTCAATCAACTTTGCAGGGAAAAGTCGATGTAAACGATGTTAATGAAATACAGTTCAAAGTCATGGGATCAATTTGTGATCCTCTTTTCAGCATATGGAATATTTAACGGATATACTGTTTGCTGTATCGTTTTCTTAAAACTAAGTTTCTACATGGCATTCACTGCAGATAACTGAAAATTTACATAGAATGCACATCTTAGCATACAGTATATCAGTGTCAGCAGATGGCACACTGTCATTGCAAACACATGCCAAAAGCTATGCCAAAACAACATGTTGTTTTGAGCCTCAAATTTCATTTTAATAGCCATTGGAATCAAACAGAAATCGAATGATCTCGTCTCAAATGACATTTTTACTTAAAAAACACTGGGAGGAAATAGCATGGATATGCCCCAAAGAGTATTAAATGCCCCTATTATTATAATATGAAGGCCAATACACTATAGCTTTATTATAATAAACAAATGCGTCATGAAAGGGACTGGCAACCGGAAGTCCGTAAGATCGAAGTACAAAGGTATGGAAAACTGTTACTATGTGGCAATAAACACTATCAGTAGAACCTTTGGGAATAAATACCCTGCCATATGATATAGACATCTCATAATCTTATATCCATGAAGTAAGTTGGCCATTTAGGACCTTACGAAACTGCTGATAACAACACTAATATTCGCTCATTCTAAGAAAATATGTAGTGGGAACTTTGGTATAGTCCCTGCTCCAGCATGCACACTCGTAGGCTGGCAGTGATTGCCTGGCTTTTAGGGGCAGCTAAATAAGAAATTACATTGTTAGGTAAATTTAGGTTAAACACAAAAACGAAGAAAAAAATTCCGATAGCTAAGGCAAGTATCATTCTTGTATACTAGACAAGTATAAAGTTAAAATGTCTATACGTCTAGCAGGCACTATACCAAATTTAATCCCAAATGTAATTACAAAACGCATTTGTAATCTTATTAAATTCACTCAATAATCATCCAGCCAGCGATATATGAAATAATTTGGCAATTTCGTCAGTTTTTACAATTAGTTTAGCTCAACTTCATCGATTAAATTATGCACATTAGGTACTAATGGTTTCGTATTAATCGTTGCCAACATATCTGAAAAAAAAATGAAATTTCAGCGATTCCAGTCTGCAGTGTTTACAGCACGATTTGAAAGCACAATGATTTATTTTTTAACGTTGCCTAGCATTTTTTTTTGACAAATCTTATTTCGGTTCAGTTTTTTCTTCGATTTTAAAGTAAACTAGATTTGAAAACTAATGTTTTCAATATCCTTAAAATGACGCAGCAATATCTAGACATAAATTGCAGGCAATGATACGTATATTCGTATCCTTGTCTTTTCTTGCTAGATTTTGAACAATCAAGGCAATCAATGTTTATGCAAACGTATTTTCAAATAAATCTGCGTTAGAATCTAGAAATGCCCATCAAATATGGCGTTTATTGGCTGATATGGAAAGAATGAGTTATGAATAAGTTGGTGATACACGAAATATTGATACCTGTATGCACGTATATGTAGGTTGTGTAAACAATTTCTGTTTACCAAATTCAATCAACATTGGAAATATTCAAAGTGTTTTTTTATTATTTTGAATTTATTTCTTGGAATGAGGGACACGAGTTAAGTCCAATTGCAAGTCTTTGCAGCAAAAAATATTGGAAATTCCCAAGCCTTTCCTGGTAATTTACCACCGCACATGCTGCTGCACAATTAATAACCAGGACATGGGGTTATCGTGGCATTAATTAATCGTACACCATTTGTTAAGTAGGTCAGCAAAAATAATAACAAAGAAATTGAACTGGTTGACTGTTTTCTGGAGTTTGCTGGCGCCTGAGAGCAGGCAGACTAGTCCACCCAACAATTGTACAAGTCAGTGTAACAAGAAGTTATGCAGTTTTTAATCGTCGTATAATGTCGCTGTGAAATCAACCTTATTAATTCAGTATAATCGTGGACCTATTTTTCTAATATGCCAATCCGGATACATGACATTTTCTAAAACTCTGGCAAGTCTTTATCAAATCAATTAAGCGATATGTGCAATGTGAAAGTTAGTTTGCTGAACGAGTCAATTCATAACTTTCTCAGTTTTCTTACAGTTATAGCATGGGTTATTTAGATTATTACGATCACGTATTTTCCCACTAATCAAATGTTAAATAAATCGAAACGACGAGTAGCCTATTTCGGTAAGATAAAATGTCACTTCACGAAAAATTCGTGAGATTTCTATAGAACAACTAATTTTCATCTAATATCATTTCATGTAAATCGACAATAAAATTCATATTCATTGGCGTGTATCTGCAGTATACATAAAGTTGCATAAAGTAAATACAAAGTGTTGATAAATGATTGAAATGGTTTCGTGAATTTTCGTGATATCAAACAAGCATTTCTTCAGGTCTTGATTGTAATTTTCCGGCGGTTAAAAGTTTCGTCTTTCAACGCTAGAGGGCGCTGAGTTGAAAATGCCATTTCACATAATTGTGACAGGTTAATTATGTGTGACCGTAATTTTATAAATATGTCGATCGAGTTTGATGGTATCAAACAAGTATCTCTCATAGTTCTGTATGGAATTTCCCAGTTGTGCGGTGTTTTGAAATGCGCTGAGCTGAAAATGCCATGTCACAACTCAGCGCCCTCTAACGGCGCAAGGTGGCAAAATTTCACCGCCAGAAAATTCCAAATAAAACTTTGAAAGATGCTTGTTTGATAAGACCACTCGATGGCCATATCTATAATAATATGAAAGCCAAAAATACACGAAATCGCTGCAGACAATTATAGACATCCTGTACCATAAACCGTATACCCGGTATACACGCATGCAATATGTTACGAATCCATGAGCATTTTCCTTATCAAATAATATAATATATGGACACACAATTAGGTAAGAACCACAATAGCACATTATTCTCGGTCATAAAGCAATGTTGATGAGCGTATAAAAGTCACGCCGAAAAATCAACATATTAACAACAAAGCAACTAATATGATTAAACCATTGGTCTATATAATTTGGGGTCCAAAAAGCCAACAGTGGTTGGAAAGGCAATATGTGTCGAATTTCGGTTAATTATTTCCTATTAACATCAGCATAATGGGAAACCAAATGAATCCAGCAATATCAGCCTCTGATGACAACCGCCAATGGGAATGAACCTGTCACCATGGATTTGAAATGTTGAAAATCGACCGAATTTTCGAACACGAGTATATAAAGTACACTATATCCAAACTGCTCTTTAGGCCAGCTGTAATGCTCGTTCATCCATTCCAATTCATTAAAGATTTAGAAAAAAACCTCGAAAATCTGTATGCACCAACACGTTCGGCAAATTCAATTTAAATCAGTAAATGCTCGGGCAGTTAGACCAATGTGAACTACCGTATTCTGTTATAAGAGCAACAATTGGCATTAATGTCAGTTTAATCTAGTTTTAATCCCTAATTAATAACTCGTGATACTCCCTATTGTCCAAACAATGATATAAAACTACAATTTAAATATCATTAATAGCACTGACACATTGTAAACATTTAAATGAAAAATTATAGTATTGTGATTTTAGTACTCCATTGGATGCCATGGCTTCATATCTTTTTCGGAATTTACAACGTGCGTTAATAATCAAATCAATAGAATGAAATTCATAGAATGTATGCCATAATACAGTATAAATCTTTCCCTTGATTTCAACTTCCCTGTCTCCCACATGTTTTCAAACAGTTTTCCCTGACCACCCTGACCATTGAAAATACATATGGCATGTGCCAAAGTAAGGAATGCTATATTAATTTCTTATTATAAATAAACAGGAGATGAACAAATTTTCGCCTTAGAACAACAAATCGATCATTTCTTTATCACTTTCTTCCACAGAATTCCTTGTCGTCTCTTGATTGATTTGCTGAATTTCCCTGACGCTTTCAAAATACTGTAAAACTATTTTTCCTGACTTTTCTAGCCTTTTCCAATTTCCACAACGTTTTAAAATAAAGCCAATATCTTACACTTGATTTGTTGAATTTCCTTGACTCTTTCAAAAATAAATTTACTTGCCGTGACGTTTTTCGAAATAAATCAATTTGCATTGACTTCCAGGCTTTTCAAATCTCCCCGACTTTATCAAAGTAAACATTTTCCCTGACTTGATTTGCTGAATTTTCCTGACGCTTTCAAAATACATCTATTTTTACTAAATAAATATTTTCTCAAAATAAATATTTTCCTTGACTTGATTTGCTGATTTAAAAAAGATGCAAAATAAATCTATTTTCCCTGATTTTCCAAGCCTTTGAAATTTCCCAAAATAAATTTATTTTCCCTGACATGATTTGTTGAATTTCCCTAACATTTTCAAAACAACTATTTTCCCTGACCTTTCTTGGCTTTTCCAATTTCCCTAACATTTCCAGATTTTCCAGATCTGGGGGAACCATGCAACGCTATTGTATTTTACAGGCCATTTTATAGCATACATGTACTGTATGTATTACATAACATTGTTTCTTTTTAAGAACCACGACTTTCTAAAACACATGTCAGCTATTCAATATGACGAACAATCTGCTTGAACTAATTGTTCACTTAGTACATGTGTATTTTTTTCGCTTTTAGTACTGCATATAGAGTAGGAAGTAGCTTCCGAAGCGAAAATGTTTTTAACCATGTTGCACATTCCGGACGATCTCAATTTGAAAAAGTGCTTTTTTTGTAGAGCATTGTAAGAGCAATATCCGTATCCTCTCAGGTTATATAAAACAAATGGGAATGCCCTTTTTGCCGTGTATATTGAGATGCTTCGACATCAGTTCGAACTCAACACATTTCAAATCGGACATCACACATGCCATAAAGCGCAAAATGTGAATGTAAAGGTGGAGCACTAAAATGTTTTTACGCTTTTTCACTAGTCCCTTATGGCCAGGTCCACTCCATTTTAGTAGAGAAAGTTCAGGCACACAGAAATTTAAGCGTTATTTTATTTCGACCTGGAGATATGCAGAAGCAAGATTCAGGCGTTTTATATCGATTTTATTCATTCATTTTTCACTATCGAACCGGAAACTCACAGGCGCTATCTAGGCATTTTGATTTTAAATCGATTTTTTGCATCTAAAATATGCATGAATGCAGTAGAACATCTTTGAAAAAAATAGCAAAATTTTAATTAATTGTTCGTTCTATAATTTACCCTTTGTGATTTTGACAAGCACTTCTAGAATCACTAAATTCATGACAGGCTGCTCGTTTTGCATTAAGTGAATTACTTATTAGCTCAGTTTTCTTTTTCAATATTCCTATTGCAGAATACCTTATGTTAAATTTTCCAGATCCTTTCATGCATCTTGCAACATATAAATCGGTTTTCCGTTGTGATTTTTTAATGGTGCAGCTCTTCAAATATTGACTTATGCAAGCTCAGGAAGCACAAACCCAACGTAATCTATAATTTCCGTATAATCACTGCTGCGCCAGTCAATTGCATTATTTTCCTTGCATGCTGTGCAAACAATATAATGTAGTGAATAAACAATAATTAACGCATCCCCATACAATGATAAATACAGATTAAAACAGGGTTGTCCCTGAATGAATCTCAACTTTCCTGACTTATAGTTTTTAAAACTAATTTCCCTGACCACTAGAATTTCAACCTTACCATATGATATACGTGCATGCCAAAAAATCTCATATGAAAACTTCAAATTCATATAAGGAAATACAGGGTGACCAAAAAACCTTACAATGTTTATAACATTTTATTAAATTTTTACAGCGCCGCCTGCTGGCACTCCCTGTGAACCAAATTACATAAAATTAAACCTTAGGAATACTTCTACCGTTTTCCAAAAGTTGTTCCTTGTAAATAAGCGTTTAAAAAACAATTTTTTGTAATGAGGGATGATATAACTGGCTATGTTGAAGTTCTTAATTTTTATTCAGCAAATAAATTTCAGTGAAAAACGGACTTTTCGTGCAGACGACATCAAGCCTTGTATGTGTCGGATCCCTGTATACAGGGTTACGACAAACTCTAAAGTCGATTTCCCCTACATTCCCTGTCATTTTACATGAAAAATTAAAAAAAAATTAAGCGCCCATTTTATCCCAATTTTTCATAAAACATGATGACTAAACAATTGGCTGAGGCAAACTATCTCAATTTCTCTGACTTTCCCTAACATTTTCACAAATTCCTTGATATTCCCTGACTTTCCAGAGTGGGAAGCCTGTTGTATACAGAAATGTCCTTAATTACAGGGAAATCAACCATAAATGCCACGTGTATTCCCCAATGTAATGACAATCTGTCGTGACCAAAAAGTGCCCTGATCCTCAACCCACTAGATCCCGGCTGGTATTAATAAACGACTAGGGATTATATGACGTCTTAAAGACACCTAGAGCCCAAATGCTCGCCTTTAATAACGTTAAGGGTCACCAGACTGAGTCAGGAAACATTGGGCCCCATTATGTTCTCTCGCCTTACGTCTCTAGAGTCCACTGGAGGTTTTAGGTTATGTATGTGAGTGAAACAAGGGAAAGGTTAACCAATTAACCACATATTGCTGTAGTGGCTCCCGAAACACACTTAACGACATAGGGATGGAATCCGATGGATAGACACGTATAAAACTCACACCAGCTAATAGCAATGAATGATGGACATCAAGGACCTTATTGGGTTAATTATACTGCTGAAGCTCAGCCCATTCCAAAAACAATATTTCTTTGACAGTACTTTATCAACTAAGAAAAACAGGGAGGCTGGTCAAGACGGCAGGTCCCTAAACTGTTCCTGGACAAGGTAACACGAAGGCAAAATAATGATGTATTATAATATTGATCGATCTTAATATTACTTAACGATTGCAGCGCCATCTGCAAGCGATTGGTTTTTCTGATATGCCTACAAAAGTGCTCATTTTGCATATCCGCATTTCCTAAGGCAACTAAGCTTTATTACGAAATTTCAAGTACTCAATAAATAGACGATCATTCATTTTAACGAAAGTTTCATACAAAACGACGTTTTTAGAATACCATAGTATAACATAATAACAAAATGCACAACCTATATGAGTTTTTGCGAAAATACCACTTATTTTTCAATTTTAAAGAAGTGGGACACAGCTTTTCCACTAACAATGTAAAGGTCACAGTAAATACACGCAATGAACTGCAACATTTCAACAATAACGAGATGTCGAAGGAGACACCACGGTGTGTTCCCTGTTCCAAGTGTGCTCAAAATGCATATTTTCCCCATAATTGTCTAGTAGACAAGAATGACACCTGTCGTGGCTGTCGGAATTTATCCCCCTTATAATTCCTAGAAAATGGCAAATTAAATGGTCGTTTGAAATGGTCTATATGTAATATGAAACAGCAGATAATGCAAATTTTCTTACAAACAACATCTTGCAAGATTGACGGCTTTTAGTATTCTTGTATTATTATGATTTTCAGATGCTTTCAAATAACATTTTTAACAATACCACATAACTGAAACGTAGCTAAGAAAATAAATGAGTACAAAAGGGCAGCATGGGCACTATGAAAAAGTGGGCTTCTCCTAACGGTTCGTAGGCTGGCAGTGATTGCCTAGCGGCTGGGGCAACTAAATCAAAATTACATTTACACGTTAGGAAAAACAAACAAAATTCGAAATAAGTAAAAGGAAATGACAAATATGATCAAATTCCGACAGCTAAGACAGGTGGCCTTCTTCTGTAATGAACAAGCAGAGTTTTAGCATAAATATAAGTTTTAAAAATTCCACTAGATGTATTCATCTGACTAGTTCTTCTTGAAAATTTGTACCAGCTTTCAGCATACAACACTATGCTAATGGCATAGCACATATCGTGCAGTAATTCACTAACCAGATTGTCAGTTAATTTGGGTAATGGATTTCGCGTCGACAAATGCTAAACCAAACCGACATCCCTCTATAAGAAGGTAAACCAAATTAGCATAGCAATCACTCGTGATTGCCAGCATTCAAGAGGCGTCATAATTTAAGGGAAGATAATAAGATGTCCACGATTAGATTAAGAAGAAATGATTACGGCAACCAAGACACGGTCAGGAATCCGCCATTTAGCAATTAGGAGCAAAGTGTGGCTTAATGATGGCATGCTCTTTAATCGTGCATTACGGTATTTCTCAACATGCCACCAACAAAAAAATGCCCACGCAATATGCTTAATGAGCTATCCATTACAGGAATTCATTAATCACAATTAAAACTCAATTTCGGCGATTCCATAAAAATTACTTTATAAATTGAGCTCCGGAAAATGAAATATCACGCACTCTACATTACAATGTACTGTAGTAGCTGCAACTAAATCAAATTAATATATCGTCAGAATTATATCATTGAAATCAAACTAATTATGAATGCACTCCTGAATATAATTGAACTATGTTTTGTTAAAAAAGATATCAGCACTAATAAAACAATCTACCATTTTCCAAAATTTGTTTTTATAACTGAAGCTACTTTAAATTAATTTTCGCAATGAGTTGTACTGTATGACTATGATAATTATCAGGGTATCGCCCAGAGATGAAATTTTCAACTTCTATGACCTTTCCTGACTTTTCCAGGTTTTTGAAACAAATTTACCTGACCGCCCTAACCAGTGAAAATGCAAAAACATTACTTGCCAATGTGAAGAATGCTATATTTATTGTTATTTCATTCGTTCACGAGGAAACAGCAAATTTAGATTAGGTTTTTTAAATTTCTTTTACAGAATTGCTCGTCAACTCGATTTTTTGATATAACTAATGACTAGTTATAATAATAACAATAATAATAATTTATTTCATCCACATGTGGAAATGTCTATTGATAGTTGAACAGCAACGCTTATACATAGCCTGTTAAAATAAGCTTACAATAAATTGAATTAAAAATAAAACTCTTCATAAGAAAAGTGGTTGTTATAATTAGCTACATAAAATCTGAAACATTAGTCACTCTGAAATTTCTCAAAACCACCTATCCAATACTGGTATTGAATTTTTTTCAAATTTCCCTGATTGTTACTAAAGTAAATCAATTTTCACTGTCTTTTCCAAGTTTTTCAGGCTTAGGGGAACCCTGACAATGCATAACAAAACTGAACATTTAGAGCAGGAAAAATTCTGAATGAACATTTTTACGAAATAAAAACTTTTTGACATGTATAGTCCATGCATCATGTTATAACTGGGTATGTGGCGTGTGCTGTTATAATAAACATTTAACAAAGACCAATTAACTGTACTGGCTACTGAAACACACCAAGTTATCGTATAAAGGAAAACAAATTGCAATAGCAAATGTTGGCTGGAGAAAAATCATTTTCTCATTTCCAAACGCAATTTTGTTAGCCACCCATGGAGAGTGCCACGTACACATCTAAAACTTACGCACTAGCCAACTTTATTCAACGAAAGCCAAGAAATGTACACCAACCTAATAGAGTAAATGTACCCGTTACTAAGTAGCGGAACTCGGCTAAGGTCCTATGACTGAGTGTGAAGTGCAATTTGATAAGATTTTATGAAACCATAGCTAGATATTGGTTGCTGACAATCCGTACTTTGTACTTGCCACTGAGTCCCAAGAAAAGCACAGTGAGAAAATAAGAAAGAGCAACCCACTATAGATTTTATTAGGCTTACCATTGTATCTTGGCGATTGTTGTCTCGTGAATATTGACATGAATAGTATAGGAACTTCTCCTTTACTCCTGGCATGTTTAGCGAGAAAGCCAACAGTTAATGTCAGCAGATATGTAACGACAGAATTTGATCTGTGTACAATAACATGCACTTTCAATAAGATTGCATGTTACTCTATAACTTGTTTCAGATAGGATGACAATCGATTTCTAACTTTATGAAGTGTGTATGTCACACGTAATCCTTTTCCCCATCACCTCCTCTGCCATTCGAGCCAATATAAAATGTGGGTAAAATGGATAAAAAGCCACTTTTAAAGGCACATCTAAAGGCAATTTTAAAAGCTACTTCACAGTGCCATTTTGAAATATTTTCTTTCTAGGCAATTTTACCCAATAAATAGCTTCCAGGAATTGCTATTCTGCATTATCAAGTAAAGTTTTGTAGTAAGATTGGAGGTACCAACTATGTCTTACCGTAATGTTAGTGAGTGTACCTCGGTATAGTTCCTGCTCCAGCATAGACACATCGAGAAAGAGGGCTTATCCTAACGGCTCGTAGGTTGGCAGGGATGGCCTGGCGGTAGGGGCAGCAAAATCAGAAATTATACTATATTTTAGTTTTGGTTAGGCTAAATGAAAAATACGAGCAAAAAAAGCAATTAAATAAAAAGGTTAATTCGGACTGCCAGAAAGGTTTCAGTTTGATTTTGTATTTCATAAATAGTGATAATTTTCCTTGTGTTCTAAATGTTCTTCAGATATACTTATTTTTTAATTGTTTGATAATTATTATTCACCTTCACATTTTGTAATTGTTCTACAGCCCAAACAAGTTCAATGTCTGAAATTCTCCTTACTATTTATAATATTATTATTACAAGTAATGCCTTAAGGTTGGGATTAGAAACTGTCGTAATGTCCAGGATAATGTTATTTTGTATTAAAGTAACAATTCCATTTAAACAATGACAGTTTTCTTCATATTTAGAACTACTGTATAATAAGAGATAAGAGGGTTACAATTAAATCATACTGAGTTAAAGGTGGGACCGATAAAAACAATTCGAGCAAAGGATTCAAATTGAAAGTTACCAGTAAATAAATGATATTTACATACATTGTTATGTACCACAGCTGCCAACTTCCTGTCCTTCATACATGTAATTACTGATTTACATCACATTTTCATATTGGCCAGTTACGTTTCATCGATACTGTACCGATATATGTATCACAGATGCAAACATTCCATTGCAAAATTTCCGTCACTGAATTTATTCATTATACGAGCTCGTATTACGAAGGATTAGCATCAATATGGTTCGATACTTAATTCTACCATGGCTCATCATAGCAAATGCTTTCTTTGAATGATAATATTTCTTAGATTGTATCCTCACTGAAATACATTCCTCGTGTGTTTCATTACATTAATTATCTGTTAGTCGTTATGTAGGAGAAATTGTGCAAAATCCCCATATTAATTTCATAAGTATGTACATGCCTTATAAAGTAGCTGACCGACCTGCATAATTGTAAGTATGACCTGCCATAAAACCATGCATTTGCATTCGTTCTTGAATTAAGGTTCATAAAAATGCCCTTTAATAGAAAAATCTGCAGCCTTTTCAGAGTAGCAAGGGCAATTGGGGGTGATGTTATTCGTTAAGTGAAATCTCCCCATTTTAAGTCTGCAACTAAAACTTAACTTCTTTTATCGGTAATCATTAGCAGGATCAAGATAAGATGTAACAACAAAGTCTGCTATTTCCCTACGAAAATAACTCCTTGTTATCAGCCATGTCAGAGAGACACTAAAATTAACAGTAAGCCATCGCGGATCGGCAATTACACCCTTTTTAATTAAAGTAAATAATCGTAGAAAGAGCTCGTGTAATTATGTATAATTACAACTCCATACTTTTAACGTAATGAAAAACACCATTTCCCCAAGTGTAATGAGAGCACGCTTCAATCCCATCATATTGTTACAAATAGATTGTGATTAATCTAATTCAAAAACAATCTTTTTGATTCGGATTCCTGAATTTAATTCAATTTCGCAAATTTTTATATTCTTAGATTACGGTACATGTACATGTATAAAAAACCATATAGGCCCTACATTTAGAGACATTGCGAGAAGAAACGAATATATTTAACTTGAACGGGCTTTTACTCATCCTGCATAATCCGTACATGTGTAAACTTGTAGCAATGACTAATTTATGATCCTTGTACAGATTACTTTTCCACACCAGACCGCCAATAAATGAAATTGAATTCTCACAACGACTATTTAGATACGATCAATATGATCGTAAAAGGCGCATGCGCCAGGTTTTTGTAGTTGTTGCTTTCTAGAAGATTCTCAGTCGTTTTGTTTAACCAAGTCTTAAACACAGCTAGAGAAGCAGGCTGAGAAAAACTTAAATTGTTTCAAGAAAGGATTTTGTCCTTAATGATTCTTTTCCAAATTCCAATGAACAATTTATTGTTCTTAAGTAGATGTCTAGACTATAGCCTTGATTGTTTTAATGCACTCACAATTAAGGATTGGTCTTCGTTTTCAAACGAAGCTATTCATTTAATTTTTTATAACTCAATTAAAACGTTAAAGAGTGGATGAAATCTATTGAAACCTATACGTCTTATGCACCAAATGATGTAACTGAACTTACCAATAAAATGTAGACAATTAATATCTCAAAACATACTGTATTTAAATTTAATTATCTAACATTTTCTGGAAAGGTTTACCTTATAGCTACTATCAGTGGTTCAGTTTAAAAATTAGATTTACATGGTAATTTGCATGTACACGTACATGTATATCTATTGCATAAATTTAATGTAGTCAGGCTCATTCTGTGTATTTAAAGCTGGGTTTACACTATATCATAACACATTGTAATATAACATACGTTTTTAGCTCTGTTGTACAACTTGTAATATAACGCCATATACTGTACATTGTAAAGCTGCGTTTACACTACATGTGCAGTATACCAGTATAACAAATGAGAAGGAAAGTTATCGAGTGGGTGTTAGATAACAACTTGTACAATAGAGTTAAGAACTAATTTGTCATATTACAATGTTTTGTGATATAGAGTAAACGCAGCTTAAGAACCTGATAACAACTATTGCGTCCCTAATACAGAGATGGTGGATCTCTGTATTGTGGACGCAATAGTTGTTATCAGGTTCCTAAGCTGCGTTTACTCTATATCACAAAACATTGTAATATGACAAATACATACATGTATTACGTCATAAAACAAATTGCAGTACAAAGTGCAAATTAATTTGTTATATTGTCATGTTTTGTTATAAAATATTTATATAATGATATTTATAACATCATATTAACTAGCATTTTTCTTTTAATTTTTAAACCAGTTGCATAACTTTCCAACATAGCACGCTTCGTTACATTCTGTAAATGCAATTTTAGCATTTTAGTCAGCGTAAATCGGTACGATAAAAACTCATGAATTTTACACGAAATGTTTGATCATTGCAATACAAATTACATGAAACGATTGTTCCATCGTAATACTGTATACACATCAATAAGTATTAAAATATAGCCCATTTACAATAGATACCGACATATCGCCCACCCTGTACACGACTTCTAGTAAACCAGAAAGAGTACTTTACTAAAAGAAACTTACCGACAAATTATGGCTCTACGTATCCAATATCAAGTAAATAATTGATCGTATCTTAGATGCGAGCACTTTGTCGTCTGTCATGACTTCTTCAAGCAAATACTCCTTTGTTTCAAGAGAATGGCCATTGAATATGTGAAACGGAAATCAATATAAAAAGCATTGGCAGCAGTGATTGTTATGGTGACCAAGAATTGGACGAAATGGCAAAATGACGACATACTAGTACATGTAAAGAAAACGGATCCGCAAGAATTCACTGCATTTTGAAACTAATGTTAAAGGAGGAATGCCAAACATCTGAGCCATGACGATGTAAATATTTAACTACCAGAATTATGACCTTCAGTTGCTATATGTTGTATGAAAATTTAGCATAAACACGGAAATAATGTGACTGCAATGCATCGTCTTCCAAAGGTTGCATATGTCATTATGTAGCTTTCACTTTAACAATCCCATTATCCTATTTGCAATTTAATCACTATTACACATAACAAGCGGCAATTACATGCACGCCATCGGCATGCAAATTAAGAAATCTGCTAAATTTCACTCAAGATCTTCGAGACATCATTTTAAATAAGCTAATAAGGCTCTAACATAGCATTTAGGTCTTGAATTATTCATGCATAATTCAGCTGCTGGGAAAAACACAATTAGAACTTTTAAAAAATCCGTTCAAAATTGACAGCATGTTGCTTAATTAGCATTGCATTCAAATCACTATGCGAGGAATTTTGCAAATTGCTAAAGTGATTATTTTTCGTGCCAAAAATGTCTCTCAAAATCGTTTTTGGTTCTGCAATATTGCATACAACAAATAGCTGACGGCAAAGTTAAGACACAAAAGATTACACAAAAATGTATTTTTAAGCAATTTTTATAAATGTCAATTCTCGTTAAAACATACGTGATTTGCCCCATATGGGTTGTATGTTTTAATAGAATAAACGTTTTTAATCACATTGCATGTAATGTAAGAAACCTACACGTAGTGGTCCCACTAACGTCATTGCGAGAAACAAATTTAACCATGTATTTTCAAATGCATTTCTTTTTATGGGAATATTGTAATATTTTAAAATGCATCTTAAATGAATTTGTTTTGCAAGTACATGTAGATACTGTAATTTACTGTCAATTTACCACCATTTAAAGATCTTACTATGAATTATTATATACTGTAGGATGTCACTAACATCCAATTTCCATTTAAGTTGACAGTGTTTATTCGCTCAAGACAACGATTTCAAAACTATAGGACCCGATAATATACATGTACTGTACATTAAGCAAACGTACAATCCGAAACACATGTATAATTTACTTAAAAATCATTATCCTGTTCGAGCCCAAATGTAGTACAACATTCAGCCAAGCCATAAGAAATGTACATGTACTAGTACATGTACTGTACAGTATAGAGAAACCTGAAACGATTGCATGGTGCTACGAAGCCTGTAAAAACAAAGAGATAAAACCGAAAAACAAATATTTACCTGAAGACTAAATGAATAAAACGAATATACAGTAGTTGGGCTATAATCCGACAAAAAAAAGATTTTAGAAAACTCAATTGTATTGATTAAAATATCTTCAGAAAACTAAGCAGGAGAAGCGAGGCACTGGAATTTTAAACCCAAGCCGCAAAATTAATTTTATTTTTCAATTTAAAATAAAAAATTGCCATTATATACATGCACATGTACATGCAGAAGGTGGAAAAACAAAGGTATGACGCACGTCAAACAAACCTATTCATTTAATCTAGAATTAACGAAAGTTTGCATTGATATTTTTGTATCTCCTGGTAATCTAAATGTAACATCAAAAGATCCAAGAAAATACTCAAAAAATTAGCACATTTTTACTGCAGAAAGCTAAAAGCCTGCTGCAGGTTCCCCCCTACCACTTGGCCCCCCCCCCTACCACTTGGCATTTATTTGCTG
>JAQGAF010000339.1:0-56415 GCA_034687865.1 Kryphioiulus occultus
CATCCTGTGTTCCTGAAACCCAGGATGACATCCTGCGTTCTGGTGGTTCACAAACTAGTTTCGTTACTACCAGAGGTGTTCGTATTACAAAAAGCAAACTAGTTTCGGTTGTCAAACTAGTTTAATAGGCTCAATGCGAACAGGGTATAATAAGCAACTCTTTTTACATCCCATTATAAGGTATCAAACCTATTCAGTCAAGAAATATTTTATTAATTCACATTTTCACGGGATTTTAGCATTGAATTTTAGTGAAAGCTTATAACATAAAAATAAATTCAAAATCTATAACAAATAAAGCGTAATTATTCCACAGAACATCATATTTAGTGCACAATAAAATCTGGCTGCACATTTACAATGTCGGGTTTTAATGGAATACTAGCGGCAAACGTCATGGACTCCCAAAAAATTCGGGGCGTGTTTTTGCTAAGTCAATATTATTTTAAACGAAATGAACAATTTAAATTAGAAATGGTACAAAAATCTTCGAATCTGGTTTTCAAGAAGTTTGCCAGCATTTGGCTTTTGGAAAACATCGTCCAAATGCATTATTCATGTATAAGAAGTATACATGCCTTACAATGTATAAGAGGTTACGATGAACTGACCCATGGACATAGATGGTGTAAAAGCAAAATATGACATTGCATAAGCTTATGTCAAACATATTTATCATATCATTTCTCATATAATGATGCCCATTTTGTGCGACAGATATCCAGTGTATAAACAGATTAGAAATATTAATACTTTTGTGAATCACTTTCAATAACAACAATCACAGTTTCAACATATTGCATTAATTATGAATCGCTACCAAGAACCATGGCAACTGGTAAGTTCCCTTAACCTGAGTTTGGTGGAACTGACCATTAAACTTTGTCAGTCTTATCTGCTTCATAAAATATAGAAAAAATAGCGACATTATGTTAGGTTGATTAAAAATAAAATTTTAAAAAATGTTGGTCGTGCTCTACTCTTCTTCAACGAGCAGCCAAATATACAAGTGATTCTGCTAAATTATACTAACATTTTTGAAGAAGTTTTCAAATAGTAGCTTTCACGTTGGAAGGTAAATGGGATGGGCATTTAAGGGCCAGAGTCAAAGTATACTGCTACAACATAGCTTGTGAAGCGTAACAATTTGAACAAAACCAGGAATTTTCCAACGTATTGGTTAGAAACTGATTTCTAATGTAAATAGTGTATTTGTGTAAGCAGCCAGAAATTAACACAAGGTCAGCTGCAAGTTTGACATTTCCCTCCCAAAAGCACAGGGGTGTCTAGTTTTGTACCACAATCTTTTCATCATTTCTGCATGTTACCACAGCCGTTAAAAACCCCCTCCCCATCCTTCCATAAAGATAGTCTCTCACAAGCAAACAACTAAACATTCTTCAATATCGTACTGAATATATTGTTCTTACTTAGCAATTAAATTGAGCATGAAACCATATAAAATGTCAGATAAAACTGGTAACAACCATAAACATTTAAACATTCAAAAATCCCACATTTAGTATAATAAACAATAATGTAAAAGCTTCTTTTGTTCAAAATTTGGCAAGCTTGTAGCTGTAGGAGATTCAGAACTTGCATGCACGATGTTTCTAATAAAATTTAAAAGCTGCCAATATCTTTGGAAGATTAAACATGAGTGTAAGAGTAGTCATGGATATTGCTAGTTTATGTACACCATCGTGTGCAATGGTAAATTTGCTGATAGAGAAATAGAACTTGTAACAATGTAAACGTGAAACCTCTTTTTAAAATATACAAATCAACATAGATTTGTACCCACCACCTCTAGTTTACAAAAAATGATAAGAGAGCATAAAAACGTTCACAAGACATTAGATGCCACTTTTAACAACTGCTACATGAAACACGCATGCGTAACAAGACTTCACTCGTAGCTTTATTGGTCCATATGTTTAATCATTACCTCCACTGTCATCATTGGTTTTCAGTTCGAACCTGCAAAAGAAAATTGCCTTAAACTTATGGCCCAATCGTCAACAAATGTTATTTTCAAACAATAACTATTGTACCCATATTATAAAATGGTAAGAGCATAAAAACGTTCACAAGAAACTATAGATGACACTTTACCATTCAGTAACGCCAGAACCCATGAGGTTGTCAATGTCCAGTTCAGCCAATTCGATTTTTGCCTGTAAATAATAGTCAAAAGTATTTAAGTAAGTTTGTTATTAGTCGAAAAAATGGGACCATCTAAAAATATGTAACTAACCTTTCCCAGAATGGGGCGTCTTGCAAAAATGGGTTTAGCTGTCGAACACACTAATATCTGCAGGGTGTGATTACTTAATTCATTCTTACTGATTGCATATTCCATTCTGCAAGAAATGTAATTCCGAAAATTAGCACAACCTTCAAATATTGTATGAAATTGCATCATTCATTTCAATATAACGAAATGGATATGTTTACGGTTATTTTATGTGGGTTTTTCATAGTGTTCAAGTGATTGTGCTTTACTTTAAAATTCACTAATCAATTTTCCTACAGTTAATCTTTCAATAATACGTACTGTTCATCATAGACTGGGTTACAGTTGTTCTTAACAACACTCGTTTTGCGTTTGTCCTTTGGTGATCCAGGCAGTAACAGCAATTTCACAAATGTATCTGGCATGTCAGTAGAATTGGAAGACGGCAGGTTCCTTTAAATTACAATTAAACGAATTCAGAAATTGTACATGTACTTTTTAATTGGAAACCTAACCTGGATCGATCTTCTTACACAACTTTAAGCACCACAATGGAAAGGGTTTGCTTTTGTTCACTGTATCTCATAGCCATTTGCAAACGACATTTTCCAGAATCGGTGCTGCAATGATTGAGAGGTCATATATGTATGTTAATGAATACCTGCCAATGTTTAATTTTTTGATAGTTAATAGATTATTAACCAACATGCAGTTTCCCTAATTAACTCGTTGCAAAGTGCTAAAAAACGTACGCCACTTGTCTTCTTCGGGCTCCATTTTCAAAACCCTCCACCGGTATAGGTTTGGAAATGGATTTCGTAAGATTTTCCAATCCTTGATCGTAGGGCAAAGCTGCTGAAGTTTCACTGTAGGCAGACTCAGTCAAAGTTGGTGTCAGAGGAGTTTTTTCCAAAGGAGTAGTTGGTCGCGATGAGCTATTTCCTGAGTGTAAGCTTTGCACATGCTCCTGAATCATAATCTAAAATTTTAATAAAAAAAATACATTTCAGTAAGCAGTCAAAAAAATGTCAGTTGAGATCTGAATCAGATCAGATGCAAGTGCATGTAAAATAATTGATAACTTGACGTGACAATCCACCCTCACTGCTGCCTTTCAGTAATGTCATTTATCATGGATTGCCCACAACCCATCCCATTTAGTTGTTGTATCATCACTACTGTTTGTGTGAATTCTAGAGCACAATCTTTATCGAAAAGAATTCTACGTGCATTTGCATTGTATCTGGACATTAAATATATGCCCATACTTACTTTCAACTGCAAACATAATTTAATTGAACTCTGTGATTCGGAATTCTTTAAATGAAAAGGCCTTTCAATTTTCAGATCAGTCTCGCCCATAAGCTCGCTTATTGAAAACGAAAGATCACCTAATGTTTGCTTGGTTTTCTCGTCTATAACCTGTAAATAAACTAAGTATCATGAAGCACTCGTACACTTATTTCAGATCATAATAGCATTGTAAGCCTACCTCAACTTTGAGTTTTTGGCGTTCAGGGTTATTGATAACAAAACAGAAACCTTCGTTCCAGACAGGATTATTAGTTTCTTTGCATGGCTTAGTTTCACATTTATCGTCAACTGTAAATCTGACCAATGGCGAAGGCTCCTGACCTGATTTCTTAGAATTCTGTGAAAACAACATCAGAACTTGAAAAACTAATACAACCAAAATAAAGATTCAAATAAAACCAAATGATATAATCATACAGGCAAGTGTGCTGCACTTTCAGCAAATGCTATTAAGATACACGATGAAACTTCGTCTTTTGTCAATGGAGAAGGTTGATACTACATAAAGTGTGCATGCAAATTAGATGTAAATTTTTGTAAGTGTAAAGTGTAATTTATAATTTCAATTGAAATTTTACCTTGAGACAGTCTGTGCATAGAGAATACCAAGTAGCCTGTAAATGAACTCTTCCAGATTTTGCATCTTCTAGAGAAATCCACTGAAAACGAGTAAAATGCAGATAGTGTTTAAAAATGAATACTGTTCACTATTAACGTAAACTAAATTACCTCATCTATTTTTCCTTTGGCTGCGATGGAATTAATGTCCACGGAAAGTCTGAAAGATAAAATCCAGTGAGATGCTTGCAAGATACCTGTATTTTAAACTGAACTAATTTATAATGGTTAGGCTGGCACTTTTTACTAATAAATTACGATTTCCACTTCTAAATTGGGGGGATGTTATTTGCACAAAAATGACAGGAGCATAAAAATGCACAATTACATGTAGGCCTATCACATGAGCACAAAATTGGTACTGGTTAACTACACTACATGTAATGGTAACTATAGACTAAAAAGACATACAACTAAATAATACAGATAACGTTTGTTCAAAATGCGACATTAGTTTAAATAAAACGAGGCACGTCTGAATAATAATGATTTTGTATTCTGCATATTAGTGTTTTTATCCTGGGGCCCGTAGCAATATTATTTGTTCAATAAATACCATACGTTATGAAGCAATTGTTACACAAATGATGTTGTTTGTAATACATGTAGGTTATTTTTGCCTGGTAGTAGTTTCATTTCATAAAATTGAATTGAAGTCGATATTTATAAAAATGTTCGTGAAAAGCTTTACTACAGTAATATGTATGCAGGACAAATAACATATAAATATGGCAGACTTGGTGATTATTAGGCATGTGCTCCTATCTGGCTCCACAGAGCCTCCACAAGTAATTAAAGTTTACTATAATGCAATGATAGTTCCATTTGCAATGAATGTCATTATTGGTTTTATTTCGCATCTTGAATTTTAAGTTTTTTTTTATAACTCAATTTTTAAAGTAACTACCATTACGTTCTGTGATTGTTAAACCTAGTCATAATTAAAACTGGTTTCACAGAATACCTTCCCAAAAAATCATCTTTGCTTCCCTGGTCTTCGTCATTTAAAACTACGTCCATATGAAGGTAGTCCAGTACAATGAACTAAATGCAAGGATATAGGAAAACGAAGTGGAAAGTTACACGTAAGCATTAATTTGAGAACGCAAGTGAAAAGCATTATTTTAAGATTGCAAAACTGAAATGAAAAATGCAAAGCATAAAATTACAACAAGAGCCCATGGCGTATACGATTAGATTAACAGAAGAAACAAAAAAAAACACATATGAAATGAATACAAAGCCTCACCGAGAATATTGCTTAAATGCGTATTAGTAGCTCAGTGGAATGTTAGTGTTATTTCAGTTAGGTGGGTGTACATGTACACAAACAGAACGTTGACTTTATGGAGTTGAAATTCAGGGAGAAGCGAGTAAATGCCAGCCTTTTAATTATCTTCAAAATCCCTTTAAGCAACTACCTAATTTTTACAGAAATATTTAGTCGCTGTTGCTATGGAAACATACCTCCCCAAACTATCATCTGCATTGGGATCCTCATCCATTACATCCATGTCAATGGTTTGACCATGAATGTCATAAACTAAAGCCTACAAGAAAATAATCTTCATATCTTTAGTAAAAAATTTAATAAACCAATTTCCTTTCAATGTGTCTTCCAAAAACCACAATGGTGAAAGTTCATTTGTCTTAGAACAAACTTATCTTCTGGATTAAGCTTACATCCACTCATTCACACCTACTATGGTCTAAAAATGAATCCCCACCAAACAAGAAACTCATCAAAAATTATTAACGTCAAGAAAATAAAAGACGTCCTTGTTCATTTCAACCTTGTACAATTTTAAAACAAGTTCCGCAATTATAAATGCCAAACTTGGGCAAATGATGTCATAAACGGTGGATGAATCAGCAGCACATTTTATGAAATGTTCCTTCTATAATTTTTTATGAACATTTATTTAGCAGTCTATTATTTAACGATTAATTACGCGTATCAAGGCATCATTAATAGATTTATGACACTTATTTCTACTTCAAATGCAGTTCACAACTAAAGTTCAGTATACCAACCTCACATTTAAAGTTCCAAACTGGCTTCGTCGTGCTGTTTATGGTTTTACTGCGGAATTCATTTTGGCCAACTAAATTTGCAAATTAATAATACTTTTAATAAACAAAAGTGATAGTGAATGCAATGGATAAAATTGCTCAAGAAATTAAAAGACGATCTGAATCCATTGAATGTTGACAAATATTTAGAACTACAGTACGCTTATGCACTAAATTATATTGAGAAAATACGTGCCACTTATGATTGCATAGGGATCAGAATTTCCCAAAATACCATCTTTCTTCTCCAATTTCTCTGCTTCGATCAGATTAATCTTGAGCAGCCCCTGCCATAATAAGCAATTCCACAGGTAAACATAGCAGAACCTCGTGCTGTCGTGCTCCATTTACAAAAGTAATTATTCATCTACCGGTATAATGAAGTGGTAAACTTGCCTTAGGGTCAGGAAAATTGAGAAATACGTCTGAAACGTCGGAGACTAACTTCATTGTAAACTTGTTGGGAACAAGCATTATGCTGCCTATCACACTTGTGACAATTTTAAGCACCGAGTCTCTATAAAAGCAAAATTAGGCCTTTAAAGTTTGGAAACCGATAAATTTGTAAAAAGTAAGATAATACTGGTAGCATCCTCCTTATTCTACAAGACAAGTGTCATCAACTTGCCAATTAATCGGTGAGCCACTGACTAGCCCACATTGGCTGAAGCAAGTAGCATGAATTTTACATGCATGCTGACCCATTGCATGGCGATATTATTCCATAGTACATGGGTAAATTTTCTTCAAATGAGTAATATTTTGTTCGGCATCTTATTTACTAGGTTAACAAAGCTTTAGACTGAACTTGTATTGTTCAAATTTCATCAAAGAGTCCAGTGCACAAAAACAATGACTGAGTATCCAGTGTTTACAACCTAAATCAGATTGGGGCCAAATATTAATGGCAGTAATTGCCAGTAGACAATTCTAGAAGCTGATTGTGCCATGCTTCGCTAAATCATTTGGCAAATTCAACATTAGGCCCCTTGGTGCAATTTTCTATTTCTCCTCAGTATACAATTAAATATATGTAGATAATTAATAAGTAGGCTGTGACTTACTTAATACCAGGAATATTATCAAGAAGATTAGCTGCATTTGTCAAATTGAAATCCAGTATCTGATTAAATACAAAACCAAATTCTCAAAAAAATGTACAGTAACGCCATTTTAATCATAATATTAATAAATGAGGGTTCGACAAATTTTACCGGAGCTTGCAAGAAGAATATTTGCAGTGCACCAACGAGTGGTATTTTTGATATAAGTGGCGACATTATGATACGAAGTGTTCCACGAAACTTTGAACGACATTAATTTTAAGATTACAATATACAGGGCATTACTAAGTGTAATGGTAATTTAATGATGCAGCATCACCTGTATATCTTTGACGCCTGCTTTAACCTTTGCCATTGATACCATAAAATCACAGTCCCCAGCATACCTAAGTGGTACAGAAACGTAATGATACAAAATCAAAATAAGTACAATATTTGTATCTATAGAGAACTACATAAAGGTTAATTTAGATGCTCACGAAATTTCCATATCCATAATTATTTCTTTGCGTGATAATGTCGACGCTGGATCAAAGACTTTGATTCCGCTAATTTTAAAAGGCTAAAAGAATTTCTGGATATATTATCTTGTTACTGAAAAACTCAAATTTCATATATGTTTGAAAAGCCCGCTCACCTTATCGCCTAAAACTATATTCACGAACTTGAATGAGCCATATTTTTCTCGTATGCTGGGCTCTATTTTCTCTGTCACAAAGTCTCGCACGTAATGACCAACGTAAGGCCATAGTATTCCAATTATCTATATGAACATATTGTTGATGTCTGATCAAATTAACTATTACAACATTTAATTTTCTACATCAAAATGATGACTACAAATACCTTGTTTAGCCATTCAGCTCTTTCAACATCTGGAAAATAAATCTGAAATGAAATGTAAAGGGCACGTTTGTAAAGATTTGATTGCCTTTAAAAGTCTGGTTACCCTATACAGTAAATTTATTTGATAATGCATGAAGTTAAATGGCATACGGTATACATCTTATACTAAGTTTCAAACATACAGTAGGCCAACCCTGTATGTGGTATAAGGTAGGTCCTGCTATTCCCCTTGGCAAGCAAAATGGTTTTGCACCAAGGGTGTGGCGGTTCCATACCGATTTCCATACGCCATTGAATGCAAGAATTATAGCCCAGCATTTAACCTTTTTGCCTATTTTCGATAATAACATCTCAAGGCCTTTGAAAATGTTGCCAAAAGAGTTGATCCTTATAGGCAAAGATAAATGTAATATTTGAACAAGCAAAGGTGCATTGGGCACCATACTTTATTTGGCTTGAACTGCACAAGTTTTAGTGAGTTTGGGCTTCTGACAATTTTGTGAAGTCTTTGGACACCTTCTCAGAATAAGGCCTAATAGTAATTACAGTAAATGTATGTGATTTTCATTGGGGACAACAACACAGTTACTGCTAATACCATAGTGGTTGGTTGCCCAAATGCAAATTCCTAACTGAAGGAAATGATAAAGTGCAGATAAAATTTAATGAATACAAGCATGACATTTTTCCCCACCTAAGTTCACCGACACCCTGAGGTCCATAGACTACTTGGGAGGATAAAAAGGATAAATAATCCTGCATTCAACAACACCTGTGTACCTCGTTCTCATACCAATGTCCTTATCTTCTAAAAGAAGCAATCCAATCGAAAATCTCCCATGTATAAACTAATATTTTTTCCAAAATCCTGGAAACTGTACCTGTTGAGAAAATTAAATTTGCAAAGTCAAATTTACAAATAATCTTAATTTTTCTCGACAACACCAACGTATCTTTTTTCTAGTGATTTTGTGCACTATGACACAATGGCTTAGATTTTGCAGGTGTTGTTGAAAATGCACAACTACGTGTGCTGCATATCAAATAGGCTCGTTCATTACTTAATTCTGCACGTCAAATAACCTGTATGTCTAGTTGGTGCTGTGTTCATTTTACTGGTGATGGTAAACCTACATTAATATTAGGGTCATTCAGCAAATTTTCACTCTAAAAGTCACTTTGAAGAACACCAAATTTAGCGCACTTTCCAGCTGTGGCAAATTTCATGTGCCTACAAGTCTACAACCAGTATAAACAAGGTCACGAGTCCCCTGAAATTAGCAATCAATATCCATGGAAGTTTTTGTATTGTACAGTACAAAGTGAGTGTTTAGTAAATAAGTCCAGTTGCTATGGGTGCAATATGTGATACTTGCGACTCACTGCAACAGTGCAGTAAACAAATATAGTAGGTTCACATATGATCTATTTTGATGCCCAAGTTCGGGGGCATAAAAATGATGCTGTCATTAGTTCTATAGCCTAATTAATGCCAGCTATTACACATGTATGCTCTTGATACTGGTTGACACATATGTTGTGCCATAGGCCTACATATTTGTCATATATGGAGGCAGCAAATTCTGACTCCGCGTGTTTTTATTTCATCGAAGTTCGAATTAACCTATAACCTTTTACTAGGAGCAATCATAAATTATAAGGCATACTTCTATCATAGATAAGTGTATGTACATTGCAAGGTCTTGATGGCATTTGCCCAGGGATGCACTGCAGTGAAGTATAGTTTTGAATACCTCGAAGACACGCTAGCTAGGCATTATTTCCCACCCACATACTAGTAACTGCTAAAATTGCTAGGGAATGGATTGACGTAGCCTACATGTCTGTCTTGTCGTTAAAAGATAGGCGTGCACTCACCCAAGAAGGAAATTTTTCAGCTGCCGACTGCTTCTGCAGTTTTCTCAGGAGTTTCTTCTCGTCGAGGGCGAATGCTTCACTCAATACTCTCCTATCCTTCCTTTGCTTTTTGTTGGTTTCTCCCCAAAACCACAGCAGCATAGCTCCTATTATCCACAGAAAGCTGAACTCATAGTGGCCCATCTTATAGGCGAGAAAGAAGAACAAGAGTTTGAGGCCAAGCCTTTTAAGTTGTTCGATGTCCACGAAATTCGATAGGAACGAATTTTCCTTTTCGCTGGCATCTTCGGTGTTTATCATAGTCGTTGTGGTGTTGTCAGCAGCCATTGTATGTTAGTTATAATTAAAACTTTGGAAGAGAACTATAAGCACCACGCCTTCTCATTATAGCAGCTGTCTCAATGCGGAGTGTTGGTCGGTCTGCATATTTACCATAGCGTATAGCCCCACACGCGTATATGTATACTTATAATGAAGCCACATTTAGGTTAGCGACCATGTTGAAGTTCGACGACGACCATCTTACAACTCGCGTTGCTTGTCAATCGTGAACGTTCCTATCCATAAATGCTAATTACAAATTGGCAAAGAGGCGAACCTCAAGAAAAATATCAGGGATATTGAACAAAAATTTTACTACGGTGAGTCTCATGTCATATTATCTATAGTTGTCTACTTTACATAAAAGATAAGCGAGATTTCATTTGATGAAAAAGTTTTTAACAAATTGCAGTAAGATTGATAAGTGTATCATTATTTATAACGGTCGTATTTGTGATAAAAAAACTGTGGTTCGGGTAGGTTTTTGACACATTTATTTATAAGAGCGGAAATGAATAGATAAGACAGATAATATGTTGAAACACATTTTTTATCTGCTTAGCAAATTTGCAAAATGTCACAACAACCAGGAATATAATTCATGAATATAAGTTCTGTTTGAACTTATCTGGTTATGTTTTGGTTGTGTGTACATTTCGTAACCATAAATTTATATTGTATCGTCAAATTTTGTAGATTCCATAGTTTTTTTTTAATCTCATTCGAGCTCAGTGGCTGAATTTAGCACGTGTTCTAAAGGCACGAAACTTGTTTTCACGTGACGACTTTCTGTTAACCCGTTTAAGCACGTGAATACGAGTAATTATGTATATGGATGGCTCTATTTGCTGGGTTGTATGGCTACACAAGTTAAAAAAATCAAAATTGCCCGTCTCTGGTCGACGGGCTCAATTCCTAGTTCTAAAATATAATAGCAGTGCCTGAATTTGTCCGTATTTTTCCGGAGTTTGAATTTCCCGCTCTTTGTACAAGTGTTGATTCGTCGGATAGACCAACGTGCAATTGCATTTTTGAACTTTTTCATTCGGCAACGTAATATATAGTTGTGCAGTAGCTATATATGGAAAAACAACCGACTTTTGACTTTTTTCAAATACAGTTCAGCAATGTCCAGCTAGTTGGGTCCGACGGCTAGTATAAAAATCAGAAATCTAATCAAATTTTCCTTTTTAGTTATGCCATAGATAATGGTTATGCTGCAAGCTTGAGGGCTTTGCGCCTTGGGGTTTTTTATGGGTAATTAAACTTTAAAATTTGAAGAAGTACATGAAAATGTCACCAACATAATGGAAATAGGCCTACTCTCCTAAAAATTCAATCACGAAATTATAATTTCAATCATAAATATTGTCTTGTTCGGTCATTAAGATTTTATTTTTGTTAGTGAAGAAAAGGTGATCCCTTTAGTATGAATTGCCAATATCAGATAATTTAAATTTAATCTAATCCTTACTACGTACACGTATAATTCGATCCAATTTAAACTACATGAAATCTAGATTTATGTGCACTTTCAATTTGCCCGCCATTGCGTGACCCCTCAGTAGTGATCATTAAAATGTAGAGATGGCGCCATATGCCCTGAAAATAACATCTGACAGCACTGCAAGGCACAAACCAGGGCCTCCTGCACAAACGCTCTGTTGGCACAAAACTTGGCATCTAGTGTAGCAGTTTTTATACGGGGCCACCTTGTGCTAATCAAGTGTTCAAAGATGTATTCCGAACGAAAGCATTCTGATAAAGAAAGGTATGGCTCAATAATTTCAATTTAGCTGATTTGTTGATGCTTATTCCACACCATTGATACATAATAGCATGCTATTGAACTGGAAAGCAAATTTCCAGCGCAAGGTTATGACCATATTTTGGTTTTAGAATAGTTTTCTTATACGATCACATAATTCAAAACAAGGTTCATTTCGCATATTTATACGTGTAATATGTTTGAGAGTTTGCTAATGCCGGTACTTTCCCCAAAGCTACAATTGATGTTTGCACATTCAAGCCACATTGCCTGTATTACCACCCCTTGATAAATCCCATTTGTTACTATATTAGGTACTGAATTAAATCGAATCGTTATTTTCAGATGGATCTGTGTGTATCCTGCATATATTAACAGTAAAAAGACTGTGGCAGAGGGTAGGAGGATTTGTAAAGGAAAGGTAATCACAAACCTATAACCTGCATCAGTTTGTTGTTAGGTTGACGCGTACCGGTTTCAGAATGAAACATTTTGTTTACAGTGTGTTGAAAATCCAACATACCACGAAATTCGTGACGTTCTTGCAGCTGCAGGCTTGACAGTAGGCGTCGAGGTAAGCTGTGTACTCTTTGATGCAATTTTAAATATGATCGCATCAAGACTTCCTGATTGCTTAGTTGGGATCGGTTGATTAGCAGGAAATGATTAACATGTACTGTGATACCATAGTTGGTTATGGGCTGCATATTCAAGCATGTTACCTAATTTTGCTATTGGTGTGGTAGACATCCTTTTTATGTTTCTGCTGGTACCCTTGATTTGTAGTCAGTAAATCACTATTATATCCTGGTACCTGCTGTGGTTCTAGTCTACTTGTATTTGCTGAATTGAAATGAAAATTTGGTATTTTACTGATCGTAATATGGATTTGCTTTGCTAATTTCTGTGCTCTTAACTTATATCAAAACGCATAATTGCATACTATTGTACTGCCTGAAACTTTTACTTTTCACTGTCCTACATCCTCTGCAATTTTAATTACTCTTACAGAATAAAATATACTGCAGAGAACCAAACAAAGATATGACTTTTCGTGGCCGGGTTCGTGTCCATCTAAAAAATGATGATGGGACACCAGTCATTGCTAATTTTCCTACACGTAAGCAGAACCTTCTTGTAACAGAGTTATTACTATCGATAATTCAATAGTATGGCTAGTCGGTAAACATCTTAACACTACCTAACATAGTCAAGCATTGTGCATGTAAATAAATGAACATCATTTCAAAATTCCTATTTCCGAAATTAACAGTTTATTAGAGCTGCAATTTTGAAACTACCGAGCTATGAATGCTTGTACAGATAATAAGTGAATTTAGTATGCAACTTATCTTCAAGTATCTTCAAGTTAGGGTTGTTCACATAAATGAAAAAGTTCAATACTTAGTAAGCATTGAACTAGTAAAATTGTAGGGATCTTATACTGGAGTAGTATTGTAACAAAAATTAGATTGCTTATTCGTTTATTTCCGTTGTACAGTATTGAACTGATGCACATATAAGCCAGTTAAATGTGGAGCAACTTTAATGTAATTCCACAGTTATGAAAAGACTATTACAGTGGACTCCTCTTAATGTGATTCTTGATAATGTTATCTTTCGGTTATTGTTATCGAAATCGCCAAGTCCCGAACGCTTGTATACAAATACGCAGTGAAATCACTGGTTATCGGAATCAACAATTTGCTTATTGTCATCATTTCCCCTTTGGAGAATTCATAAAACAGGAGGAATGAGAAGTTTGTTAAGAAAATGTCTAAAATGGTGCCCCATCTGCTAAGAATATCAAAAATTTCAAGGAATATTCTTTGACGAAAAATATGACACTTGTCAGGCAGGCTGTGAGTCAAACCGAGCTGACTGATGAAAATGATATTGATGTTGATGAATGTGCAACTGGCATCTTAGCTGAGAAACCACCAAAAAGTGTTGAGATGACAGAATCCCCAATAAGTTTGACTAAGTCAGTGGCATAAATCAATTAATTTTCAAATATAATCCAAATATGAATGTGCAGAAAAATTGTAAGCAAACTAATGTAAGTGATGTTTTTAGCTGGAAATAGCTTCGTAAAGATAAATTATGCCATGCATATGTACAGAAGAATTCAAATTAAATAACGATCATCTTTTCTTATCATTCGGCTATTGAATCATTCAGTTATTATTCTCAAAATAGCCTGGGCCCAATGTGATCCCATTAAGTGGAGTCCACTGTATTATATAACTATTAAATGACGATATTTAAAACGACATTTTGTTAAACAGGAGAGTCCGTATTATTCTACCTGGGGGAGATGATTCCAAAACTTAAGACAAGGCAGCAGAAGCAAGGTGGTAGTGAGCAATCCCAACCACAACAAAGCTCATCCAAAAAAGGAAAGGGTAAAAAAGGAGGAAAGCGGTGATGGTGCTTTTCATCAATATAAATACAACGCCATGTACTATACATTTATATTAATAAAATTATCAACTTAATTGCAAATAGAACACATGGTCAAATTGAATCCAAAATAAAGGAGCAAATCATCGTTTATTCGAAATAATGTATTGAATGAAGACAATAATTACGAAGGTCATGGTTACATCTTCTGACCTGAACACCTAAATATTCACGAGCATATGTGCACTGGTGCCTAGAGGAAAATGAAACGATAAATCATTTTAAATTCGGCTCAATTAACAAAAATTCGCATAAACTGCATAAGACCCCATATTGTAGAAGGTAAAAGTGACTCAAATCTACCTGGTGGCAAAAAAAATTGGCTGGTATTATTATACACCACTGACACTAGTGTTTCTGATAAATTCAACCACCACATGGCACCCCATTGGAAGAGAACTGTCAATAATTGACCTATATTATGGTAATAGGGGTTTCAATCCTAAATAACTAATTGTAATTGAAATTGGCTAATTTATGTGCGCATGTGCATTTGGCTATCAAAAACCTGAAAAACCGGTTTTTGTAGTCATTTGCGGATGCGCACACCAATTTGTCAATTTCAATTGTTTTTTTTAGGATTGACACCCAATATGGTACGTCAAAGATAAGAGTAGAGAAGAGACAGGACGAAGGGAGTGTAATTTGGGGGATAAATGTGAACAGATGATTGGAATGAAGTGTGCGTGATAGGATGATTTAACAGGAATTGTTTGTAATTTTGAACGAAACTATCAGACTTGAGTACCAATAAATATATTTATGGAGCAGTTATTTCAGATCAAATATCATGCAGATTCCTGCACGCATTTGAATCCCATGAATTACATGACAGATTTGGTATAGCCATTTTGCTACAGTAGTTGGTTATGAATTTGTGCTTTCGTACAAATTCATTGTTTTTTTTTCGAAGATCTTAATTTTAAATCGAGACATTGGAAAAGTGCATACTTGAACCAATCGCATTAAAAGTTGAATTAAACAATACTATAGGAAGATATTAGGGGGTGTCAATCCTAAATAAATAATTGTAATTGACTAATTGATGTACGCTTGTGCATATGGCTAACAAAACCTGAAAAATTGGTTTTATGGTAGTCATTTGCAGATGCGCACGCCAATTAGTCAATTTCAGTTAAAAACTTTTTAGGATTGACACAATATTGCCAAGAGCTAGTAGGCGAAGAAAAATTGACAAGTATATAGTTGGAATACATTATGATTTTATTGGTAGGATGATGTACAAATTGTTCTTAGTCATGACTATGAAAATAAAAACTCCCCGGACATTCCGGTTTCCAGTTAAAATACCTGGTATTGTATGGCAGTAAAGATAATTTTAGCTCAGAAATCTTTAAGAGTTCTTCACAGACATACACTGGTGCTGATCTCGAGGGTATTAGACCCTCTTGTCAACTGCCAAACATACTTGTAATTTATAACATTCATTCATCGTCTGTTGTTTGCTCTAATTGCGAGAGCAAAGTATGCAATAAAACGATAAGCCAATAGCTGGGCTGCTAGGAGTATAAAGTCGTACATAAAGTTGTTCTGAAAAAAAAAAATAAGCGGTTAATTAAACCAGTAAAGGGTAGTACTTTGTGTGAAGTTATATTGTACTCACAGGACTAAAGTTAAAAGATTCCAGCACTTGAGCACCATTTCGAAAACAGGTTTGGTTTCCTGGTCGATTGCATTCTGGAAGGAATGGACCGTGGTGAATGGTCAAATACTTAATTTTGTGACATTAAAGCCCAATATACTTACCAATATAATACACTTCATCCCATTGATTGATTAACAAGGCTTCGTTGCTGAATCGAAACCAAGATAAGTACTCCATCCAAGCTAGCCACTTCGGAAAGGACCTAGAAACATACGGGAAAATCGTTAGAAAACATAATTATAGCATAAATTGAATTTTTTAGTAACTACGCTCACTTTGCATTTAGGAAAAATCCACCAAAGAATAGTAAAGGCGCTGTAAGAGGGCCCGCAATCGACAATGCCACCGTGATATTTCCACTAATAGTTGACATCATATACCCTAATTAAATAAATTGATAATTGAGTTGCAAGAAAAAAAATTTTAGGCAGATTTGTTGCAAGAATGTCAGGTTAGAGTAGTCTCACCAAAAGAACAGGCACAGTGTGTCACCAGAGTTACTATTGCGCAGGCGAGTGCAAATTGTATGGCACCAGGGTAAAGACCTGAAAAGAATTAAATTATTGCCTAACTCAGGCTTTGAACACTTGGCTATGATCAAATTATATAATTTCAAAACATTACTGCATATTTATTGTGGAATCAAGAGTCGTGCATTAATGATTAATGCTAGTGTTACTAATGTACCTGTCATCCAATAAGTAATTGTGGTAAAAATTACAGCTATAAGTACAAATAATGGCGCCTGCAACAATAGAAAACATGAGGTATTCAATCAACAAACTCAGATTTCGATGTAATTTGCATTGAAACTGTCGATATGACATGTCATGCGTTTGTGTAGTCCGCATATTTTGATTATCAAAATAGTACCAAAATTCAGTTTACCTCTGCTAATGTTTTTGCCCAAAAATATACTCCAGTTCTATACATTCCATTTTCGTGTTCTCTATAAAATACTGGCAACTCCATACAAAACACCTGCAATTCAAGATTGTATATCAATACCTTTTTAAGTATGGAAATGGAAATTCTAGTGAGTTGTGAGAACGCCTTACGTGAATAACTCCAAAAACGTTTTGAAACGTCATGTTTGTCAGTAGTAAGAATAATGCACCGTTTATGTTCATGACGCCTTCTTGATTGAGCGATTGACCAAAGAATATTACACCAAGCAAAACAGCTACAAACTATAATATAACATCCAATGTCAGTGCTCTACAGGTATATGCGAATTATCACCTACGAGCCATGCTTTTCAACTTACAGTTGATTGGAAAAATCTAGCCTTTAGCAAATGTGGTTCCCTGAGAACTGTTAACGTTGATCGCCACATTAGTGCTCTAAACTGTGCCCAGGAGCTAGCCTTGTACCTTTAGGAACGTGGATGAAGTTTTAATTTCTTGAATACATTTTCACAGTTAATTTTATTAAGAAAATTACAACGAACCTGGTCTTGTGGGATGTCCATAAAGAGTCTCCCTGAAAAGAAAATTACAGTAATGAAGTAAAAATGTAAATTCAATACTTCAAAACTATTTTGAAATATATACCGCATCGCAATAATTAGTTCTGGTTTTGTCTATCGAATTCATAATTGCAGTTCCTTCATCAGAGCCATCAAATTGGTCGCAGATTGCCTGGCAAAACATTATTGAAGTTTGTGAATAAGAAACTTAACAAACAGAAAGTTAAAAGCGATAAAAATTCAAATTACTTCTACTCTTTTCTTCCTTTCTTCTTCCAATCCTGGAACAATGGCCAGTGTTAAGATATAAAAGTCTGCTGGATTAAAGCTGACGGGACATTCGAATCCTTGACTGAAAAATCACATTAATTATTAGAAGTTTATTTGATACCGAGTTTTACATAGTTTTCAGTAAAAGTGATTACGTTTTAAAGTAGTCATATGCAGCATCTCTGCTTCCAAGAAATGCAACTCTGCCCTCGGCCATCAGTAATATTCTGGGAAAAATATATGTAGTTTTGAGAATGTCGTCGAGTTTGGTCTGTTAAATAATTGCAGAGAGCTCACCTGTCAAACATTGCAAATACTTCTGAAGATGGCTGGTGAATTGTGCTGATAACCACTTTGCCTTTGGCGGCCATTTCTTTTAGAACAGTGACCACGTTTTGGGCCATAAAAGAATCCAAGCCAGAGGTTGGCTCGTCACAGAACATCAATGGGGGATTAGTTAGAACCTAGATTACGAGTTAAGCATTTGTTCATATTTAAGCAGTATTGATGAACACAATTTTGTATAACGGAAGCATTTCCTGTACCTCTGCAGCAAATGCGAGCCTTTTCATTTCACCACCTGAGATGCTTTTAGCTGTGCCTGGATCGCCAATCACAGTATCTGCGCATTTTTTCAGACCAAGCTGAAAGAAAAGCTCAAGTTTTATTTTGATCAGGTATCGGAAATTTCACGATTTTTAGGATTTCAGAACAATTGAGAATCTTTCTAAAGCTTTCATTAGACGACATATCTTATGTTGGGAAGAAATTACCTCACTAATTACTTCTTCTACACGCTGCATCCTTTGGTCATAAGGAATTTTTCGATCCATTCTTAACAGCGCCTGAAAATGTTCCTCCATTTAGTTCAGATGCAGATTTTATGGTTCAGAAATGCCAATCATTCTCGAGGTGCAACAATACCTGAAAAATGAGTTGTTCTCTGACTGTCAAAGAGGCAATAAATAAATCCTCCTGTTGAACGTATGCTGACATCTGCAGAAATACGTCATGGGAAACAGAATTTCCATTAATTTGCACCTCACCATCTACTAAGAGATTACTAGCCGTCCTCGTGGTTAACACGTTTAGCAAGGTTGTCTTGCCAGCACCACTAGAAAGATATGCAATTGCTGTTAACTAAAGGTTATGAGGTCGATTTTACAGTGAAATGGTATCTTTTTATTTAATTATCTTTTTGTTTAAATAGGCGAAAAATAGCAGCCATTTGTATTTACGGTTAATAGATCACATACACTGTTGACCCATTTCATTAACGATATATCTAGGTCGTCATTTTTATTGGTTTTGAAAATCAAAATCTAAAGAGGGCATAAGGTTATCGTAGGACCCACATTTCTCAATGGTTTTAATCAGTTTAAATTGAGTGAACTTTGGGGTAATTTTTTGGATAATGTTTGTTCTTAGTTTGTCGTTATGTCCAGGTTGTTGGAACTTGGAAACGTCAAAAAACATGTCCAAGGCGAAGAAAACTTACCTAGCACCCATTATTGCTAGCAACTGATTAGAGTGAACAACTCCGTTAACTGAAAAAAAAATTAAATTAGTGAAATATGGGCGAAATCAACGTTTTACAGAAAAAAAGAAAAATTGAGTCTTACCATTTCTCAAAATATGCTTGGGAACATTGGTCTCTGGTGCAGACGAACAACATTTAAAAGCAGATTCTTTCGGATTTGATAAAAATACATTTATGTTGTGCCATGAAAGAGAGAAATTGTCGTTCAACTTTCCGTTCATGTTAACCTTAGTTTCTCCATTATATGTAGACTTTTGCATCTGCAATAAGTGTTCAACATTCTGTATTAGAATTAAGCCATTTTCAATCATTAAAAAATCGTTTTTAACTGGAACTTCTCACAATTATTATAAAATTAACAACGATTCTTGCACAATTTGAATCTCGAGAAGGAAAGATACTAACATTGAATAATTATTTCTGTGTGAGATCACATTTACTCCTGTTAAAGTAATTTTATAAAAAAAGAATTTCTTAGGGATTTGATGGTTTATCAACCAAAGTGAACTGTTGGCGACTTTGACCATTGCACACGATCGCATGTTGCGTCGATCGCATGTTGACCAATATGGTCTAACTGGTGTGCGTGACCTGTCAACAGCATAGCATAGAACTAACGGGCTGCACACTTTAAAAAATAAGATAATGTATCTGCAAAATATCAACTTTCATCAACTAGAAATTAAATGTGGACTTTACTTTGTGAAAGAAAACATTAAGCCATGCAAGTCGTAAATGTTATTGCTGAAATCGAGGTGATGTCGTCATTTTCTCAATTTCATTTACAAAAAAAAATTTCAGAATCTTTAGATGGGTCTCTGGAAGTTTGCTATGGAAAGAACGTGAAGGAAACATGTTTGAAATACTGCATAGAAACAAGGGTGCTCATGTTTATGTTGTCCAGTTCGAAGTACTAGACACGTTTATGCCCAGTACAGATGTTCATTGGTTTTTGACCTTTATTACCCAAAGAGCTTTTCAGCTTTTCTAAAACTTAAATGCATGATCATCAGCAAATTTCTCTTCAATTTCAAAATGTTATCGTGGAAGGAGCACTGTTTCACCAGTTATATGCCCAATTGACGAAAGCAAGGCAGTATTATTAAAACCAACATAAGCTGGGCATCGAATTTCATTCTTAGAATCGCAGGAAAGCTAACTTAAAACGTATTTTTTTTTCTAAGATTGCAGGATGCGATTGTATAAAGTTGAATTCTGCACTTTAAAATTGCATATTTATCCTAAAATTGCAGTTTAAAATCGAACATTGCAGATGAAACATGGACTGTTAGAAACTCCTGTTGCTATTATATACATTAATTTGTTGATTGCCCTCATAGACAGGTTGAACAGCTGCATTAGATAGAATCTCTTGTTTGTATTTGAGTAAAGATTGTACTGCGCAGTGCCAGACAGTCATTCAGCTACCAGAAAAATTGGTGCACAGAAGTAGTCATTAATAAATCACTTGTAAACAATAACGTGAATGTCAATAGAAATATCACGTTTTCGTTACAACTGCTTCGCAAACTCGATAAACATGTCTACTTGAAATATTTCTTTACTTGTTATTCCAGCGAGTTTTAAATCTAACTTGAATAGTACAAGTTGTTTTGACCTGGAGATCTAATAGAGGGATAGTGCAACTAAAATTTGAACAAAGACTTACCCCATTGTATCTGAAACCAGTACTATCTACTAGAAGCGGCGATTTCTCCTCTCCGCCTTTTTCCATTTTTACTATCGTGCGATTCACCTGGTTGTAGGTGCAACGTTTGTCGTTCCGAAGTCTTTGATAAAATAAACTTGGACAAAGTTGTAGCTGAAAATATGTTAAATCCAGTCATATAGAACCAGTTTAAGTCGCACCAATTATCAAAAATCACAATTTTGATTTATATGTACATCGTCACTGATTCAGCAACTTCTTTGGTTTGCTATCAAAACATCAATTTCATTGGCTCCGGTTACGTATTCCTATAAAATATTCGTGCGCGTCCCAGTTCACGGTTCTTGCGCGAGTGATATAACTTGCCAGTGTCTCTGTCCTCCTTAAATAGTTTATCGGTAGAAGAAGCTAAAGTCCATGTCGCTATCAGAAATGCATTCTGGGAGAAAATGCAATTCATGTCTGTTGTCTAACGTTAGCTTTTGGAATTATCCGAGTTGTGCAAACAAGATTTCATGAATTTCCTTTAATTTTTGGTCAGCTAGTAAACCGGTTTAGAGAAAATTCCGGTTGGCAAAGGAATTGTAGCAGTGTTGTAAAAAATTACACAGCATGTCAAAATTAGGCGGTAATTGTCATTACAGCAACTCAAATACTCGAATTTTTATAGTTCAATATATAAGATTTAACCGAATAGCTTATTTTTAACAAAGCTAAAAAAAATTAATTAAATGCCTTTCAATGCAATTCAATTCTTGTTTCCTATTATCCTTCATTTTCGATTCCTCTTGAGTCCAAATTAATAAACTATTATGATGTGCTAGGGTATAAAAGTTAAAATTGGGATCATATTTACATGTAATTACAAATTAGCCTACGATTTTAAAAAAATTGGGCAACATTTTAAAAGTACATTTACGAACATGTTTTTAGCAATATTGGTTATATTCAATTTAAAATGTATCGTATTTGTCTTCAATCTCAATTTTGTTAGGAGACCCTGAAAACTTCCGTTAAACTGTCTACAGTAGAATAAGTACATGTACTGTAGATATGCATGACTTAGCATTTTGTTGGCATTCTTATTCTAATTTGAGTTTTTGGTGCTCATGCATTTTCACTATTTCTAAATTGAATAAATGATGGCCATGATGAACCTATTGCGTCACATAATGTTATGCTTCATTTGAGACATTGCCAAATTGCTTCTGGCTCGCCCTTTTAAAAACCATTTAGATGGCGCGATATCGTCAATAACAGGTCGTATGGCGCTTGTCGCTGTTATTCTGCATCCTAATTACATTATATAACGAAAATTGTTTAATTGTTATTTTTTAAATCGATTTTCGATTTAAACTAGCCACGTTCTAAAGTTTAAAATTGCTTCATAAAACCTTCAGCGTCGATCGTGATTTTTGGTAATTTAAAACCAACTTTAACAACGAAGATGTTTTTATCGATTACGGTACTGACAGCAGATTTGTTTTTCTAACAAGTTCGCAATATGCTATGCTTGATGGTTTCCTAAAGCATTTAGATATCGTAATACTTTTCTTTCTTTTCCGAAATATTGTATACAAGTTTCACGTACTGTAGGATAATAGGCGATTACTGCGCTTCATGCATTAATTCCCGCATTCGGGTCATTTTGAATGTGAGTATATTGTAAGGTAGGAGATTGAGTGTCTCTGAAAGTTATAATATTATACCTACTAAAGTACTAATACTTTATTCTCTTATCACTGATTTTGTGTCCAGAAAAATTAAGGGTGCAGCTTACCGGTTTAATTGTTCAAAACGTTTAGCACAAAATGCTTAAAAATATATTCCGTAAACTCAAACCAACATCTTTTAATTGAGGGTATGCACTTTTTATGCAAGTTGTTTTGCTATATCAGTAGGCCTATATATTAGTAATTTATAAATTCAGCGGTATAAATCATTGCTATAAGTGGTGTGCATCAGTATTAATTAAAATCAAGTCAGTTTGGCATTGTTGTGGCCTACATTACGGCAAAACATTTGAAAAAGTCCGTTCAAAACTGTATGAATCTAGTCTCTCAAATTCCGATTATGAAATACCCAAGTTGAAATTTTAACATTTAGGAAAATTATTTTTCATTTCTTGATTAGGAGTTCATGGAATCATAAGAGCCTTCTTTCAGGTAAATGTACATGTACGTAAAATAACGTAGCATAGTAATAAATTTAGTGCACTTCTCGCGTTATTTTTTAAATGCACAAGTTGTTGCTCATACTGTACATGTAAGTTTATTCAGTAAATTGCGTTGTAATTTTCATTCGGGTCTTCTTGGGGATTTTATATATAAAAATATTCTCCATTCAGGGTTTTATCCAAGATAAATCCACGAAAACATTGAATAATGCTAATATAACATGTACTTATATAAGCTGCAAGGAGAAATCAAATAACCCTAAATTTGCAAGGACACATGATAAATGCTAACATTGAGTATTTAGCTGTGAGGCCACGGAAATGCTAATATTGAATTTAAAATCCTTGCACGTACTACGCTCAAGAAACTTGTTTTAAATTACATGTAGTCTAAGCATCGTGCAGTGACAAAAACGTTGTTACTTCTGTTCATCCACAGCCACAGATCGTATTAGACACTGCATCGGGAGTCAAAGAAACATAAGAATGACTCACGTTATTATTATCATCAGTTTGGGGGATCTTATCAGGTAACTCTGTTATCTCAAGAAGGATTCTAAAGGAGCTCTTCGGTGGTTTATACCAAACAATGCAACTATATTTTCCAATACATGTAGCACAGAACATGATCAAACAGTAAACATGGATTGGATGACCAGGTCATGCAGGCTCCCTAGGTTTTGGTAAATAATTGGGGATAATGTTTTCCATGTTTGCAAGTTTTATGGATTGAGAAGAAACTTTACCTACTGTATCTGTCTCTATAACATTGGATTGACCCTGATTGTTATTCGTTTCAATTGAGCTTGTTTTGTAACGAAGCTACATAAGCCTCTTGTGATCAGAAATTAAGAATATTGAAGAGATGCCCAACCATTAAGTTTTTGAAATTTATATGGCGTCGGTGATTTCTTAGCCAAAATAAGCCAGAGTTGGATCACAGTAGCCAACAAATAGGTCTATATCCTGTCAATATACATGCATCGTGTTTAAAATGGGTTAATATCATGATAATAATTTGAACCTGCATTATGACTACATGTATCTAGCAAGAATGGAAACGGTGAATTTGCATATGAAAACATACTCTTAAGATCATTCAAATCATACGTCGAGATTTTGGGAAGGGATCGATAAAAGTAATCGAATATACCCTCTATAGGGAGTCTAGGAGGCCTTGCATTGATAGCTACACAAGTACCTACTGTTTGAAGGATGCATACTATTTCAATTAAACATGGTAACCAACTGCGTATTTATGATTGACCTTCCCCCCCTGGGGGACCAAAGAGAAAAATAAGGAATATTAATAGCGCATGCATTGAAACAAAGAGATTTTCGGGGGGAAAATGGGGAGAATTTGTTTCGTGATAAAGGTAACTTCTTCAGCAAATGTGCAAGATACTGTACAGTATTTTCGTATTAAATTGTTAAAATCGTTATAGTCATAGGTGAAGGAAAATACAAATCAGCTTTGTTTTTCTAATACAGTTGTGTTTTAATTACCGATAAAAAGAACAAAATTAAGAAATCAAGGCGTAAAGGGGTCGGTTTGAACAAAGGGAGTGAGGTCCCTATGACAGGAATCTACAAGTGTACTCGATTCATCTCTGAATGTATCTGATTCTATTGTATTATCTCTGATGTGCATCATCCGTCGGTAATTCTTGCGCAATTTTCAAATGTTCAAATCGAGCTTAATAATTAAATTGGGATGAGATTCCTTAATCAGTTTGTAATTTTAAATAGAGGATGTAAAATGACGTGAAATACCGAAAACTGAATGGTTTTTAACGCTTTACATTTTGCCAATGATCAATTAATACTCACGGTTGATGGATGAATAGTGTATTAGTCCAATTTGCATGCGCACAAACTCGCTGACGTCGTACCGAAAACAAAACAGGTTCCTAAAAGATTTTAGCCAAGTATACCCCGGATGTAAATCCAGACAGCATTTCAAATATTTTTTTCAATTTTAAAATAAAAATGTACTCCTAATGTATTGGTCAATCTGTGGAGAATAGGAGACTAGCCAGACGATTGACTTGAGTACAAAACTGGTTGGAATTTTGCCCCTACCAAGATAACGAGACATGATAGCAACTTATAAGGTTTCCTATGGAGGATAAAACCTGCGAACACGCCTGCATCGTCTAATTACACCTATAGCGAGAGGTTGTCATTCTTGACGGCATTGAATGGAAACTTGCTAAAAATTGAATCTTTGTGGTCGTCGCTTGCTACGATGCCGGTGCGTGTTTGCTACCATGGATGCATGTCGTTGAACAGTAAAACAAATTTCGGTATTTTGCTAAGTCTGTTACTAACCTGCACCCAAATACAATATACTTCACTTGCTATTCATACTGTACATGTACATGTTCATTTACATTACATGGCCTAACCATATTGAGTTGTGTGACTACTGATGCGGGAGTGCTCTTTCTAAGCTGGGTATTAGTAGGATACATGAAAATGCCCACCTTCCAAAAGTGGGCTTCTCCTCACAGCTCATAAGCTTTGCGGGATAACTTGCAAATTTAACATAATTAAACCTAACCTAACCATGCCTATTGGTTATACATGTAGGTTGGGTTAGGTTAAGTTAGGCTAGGAAAACAAAACAGGTTGCAAGCTGTTCAACCAAGCTTACGTGCATGCTGTTAAGACTTAAGAGAAGCCCAACGTGTAATATGAGGTGTGCTACTGTAAGTTTATCAAAGAATGGCACTGAAAGTTCACCAATGTATTTTGTTAACTGGTGTCCATTGCATCTGCTCACAATCCGCATATGCTCCAGTGAGCAACGGATAATTTGTGCAGTAATGGTCAGGTTGATGTTCAAACACGCCGTTAACAAGCGTTAGAACATTTATTTGTTAATTTGCCACAGAACCTGTTGTAGATAGTATGCAATTACGCGCAATTTAAACTGATTTGATCTTTTTACGACAGACTGTTAGTGCGATCATTAGATAAACAGGTAGTACAAATGTATTTACTCACGCTATTGACCACTTTTTCACATTAATGTACTTTAAGATTATATATATACATATATGTATAGTATGTGTTAGGAGCTGTACAGTGTAAATGAATATAGGCCTATCACGTTATTTAAAAGTGAGTAATGCGTACAGGGTATTCACATCGAAATATTATTTTTAAAAATACGATGTTAGTTTTTGAAACCCAATTTTGATAAAAATTCTTAATGTTGCAGTAGTAATGTCAAACACTAATTCCTTTCACAAATTTAGGCCTATTAGCCTTTCATTTATTTTTCGAATGTGACGTGACTGATCGAAGTGCGAAGAAATCCTCCTGAAATGACTGTTGAAATAACAAAAACGACTAATTTAATCGCTCATCACAGAATATTGCTTAGCGTAATTAATACTGTATCTTAGAAATAGATACATGTACATGTATATTACGTCACATTGAATGGGATGGAAAAATAGGCAAACATGTTGACGGTAGAAGTGATCCACACAGAAGCTTAGTCCGGTCGGCGCCTAAATTGAAAAAAATAGTTGGACTGGTTTACATACTGTATGCTCATTTGTAAGCTGTTGTTTTTTGAAATATACTCCTTTTGAGACTGATGAACCCTTCTGTCGTTAATTGTTGCTCACCATGATGTACATGTAAGTTATTTAGCAACCAACCAGGATCATCCAGGATTGGTTAACTGGATAAATGATTATCAATTGTCGAAATCCATTTCGCTATTGTTCCCTAAATTCTCACCGATATGCTGTACATGTACGTTGTCATTATATTGTCATGGCAGAGTTTTAAATCGTGAGTTTTAAATGAACCAAACATGGCTGAACTAGGGAAGTTGGAACAACATTAAATAAGCATGCAATTGCTTCCCTATTTTCGCATTTAATCTCGTCTTAATCCATGTCGTTGTTCAAAGGGTTGCATGTACATCTACTGGACATGTATATTTCTTTGCAAATATGATTTCTTCATTATCTGTTTTGGTTTATTGGTGAAAATATTAAACGAACGAAGGTGATCGAACGAGTAGTTCTGATATTTCGTAACACAAAAGTTTCCAAAACTTAAGTTTTTTATTATAGATCAGGCAAAAAGGATAAAGTTCATAAAGTACGATTTGCCCTTGACCACAACAACAACGAAGGATTCCCGACCATCTTTTAATCTTTCAAACAAATAATGACCGTATTAGAGGTCAAACAGGATTTGAACCATTCTTGAAGTTACTTCAATTGGCTATTGAGGGATGTTTTGCGCGGATGAGTTTCAAGGATGTTAGAGTAGACGAATTAGTACGACTAATTACAATTGTACGAGGTATAGATATTATTTAATCGGTTCAGTTTATACACATGTTGAAATAGGTATACAGGTACATGTACATTCGGCTTCATATGAGCATGCTGAAGAACTGGAAACACGAATATTATCATTCCGCTGTGCTTATGCAAGACATTACAGTACACAGAATGGTCACAGCACAGCCAAACGAAGTTACATGATTTTTGATATGGATGTTAAAGGGCCATGATCTTCATTCTCCGCAATTAGCCAGTAAGTATTCATAATTCCTTTACCCTAAATACGAGTAGAAAAACCGTTAGTTATACAGTACGTTATCCATGTTATAAATGTGAACATGACCGGTTTACAAACGCACCTTGATATCAATTTCACCACGCTCTTCTGTTACGAATGTTCCCAGAGTATCAAGGATGTCTTTGGTGGCGGAACTGATGTGTATTTTCAATGCTGATATAAAAAAAAGTTATTGAAAAATAAGTTAATGTTACACGAAATGAACGAAAACGCACTGATTTTTACGCAGATTATCAATAATAATGATAAAGTTAAATCTTGATATTGCAATTTTAATATTAAGAGGGGTGGACCTTACAGCGTACAGTATTTGTTTCAATTGAGTCGAATTTCGAAATGATATTGATTCAGTGAAGAATTCTACGAACTCATTGCCCAAGAGACATGGTTAACCTTTGTGCCGCTGGTGCTATTGTCGTAACCTCGTCTCTCATGCTGTGCATTGATACGAAATTATAGACACGTCTGATGAGGGGTAAGAGATACCCGCGATTTACCCCAAAGTACGACTTCCTATGCAAGCCAGTGCCGTACCCAAGGGGGGGGGGCTGAGGGGGCTGCAGCCCCTCCCGAAATTTTCACTATTTGGTAATAATTTTCTCTACTCAAAAAAAGATTCCGAAATTTTTTCATAGGGGATGTGGTTCAGCACCCCCGAAATAAAATCCTGCGTACGGCACTGCTGCAAGCAATAGGTTAACCTTTGAATGGAAAAACGCTTGGTGCCCCAAACCATGCTACATGTAAAAAGTCCAAACCTTCTCCATTGGATTCCATTCTAGAAGCAGTGTTGACTGTGTCTCCAAATAAGCAATATCTTGGCATTTTTAGTCCCACAACGCCAGCTGCGCAAGGACCTAAATTAATTTTTAATTTCAATATGTCACCAAGCATAAGTAGTTTTGTAGCGATTACGAATGTAGTGAAAGAAATACAGTACTTGCCTGAATGAACGCCTATTCGAAGCCGGAGCTTTTCTTTAGGTATGTGTTTAATGTTGTACTTGTGAATTGTGTCTAAGATAGTAAGCGACATTCGAGCTATTTCGCTAGCATGTCGATTACCATTTTTTACAGGTAATCCAGAAACTACCATGTAAGCATCTCCTATTGTTTCTACCTGTAGAACAACATTATGATAACATGAATATCACACTAAATCGCAATGGTACCTTTAATTGAATTATGAAGGGTTCCCTCAGGGGAATTTTGGGTTGGGATATGTGAAAATAAACAGGGTCCTTGCTAGAACTCGCATTGCAAAATGCTAACTTATAATAATTCCAAATAGTTTATGGATTGCCAAACCATTTTTCTTTTCAGTTTCGTTTGTTACTTTCCACAAACAGTGTTGTTCATCACATTTTTCATTTGCATTAACGTAGTAAGTTAACAATGCTCCATGAACGTACTTACTTTGTAAACATCAAAAGCTGCTATTATAGCGTCAAACTTTGTATAAACATCGTTGAGAAGGTCAACAACCTAAAAATAAAGAAGTTGATTTGACTAGAAAAGCTTATTTTTTAATTAAGAATGCGTTTTTTTTTCAAACAAAGAAATCATTCCTGGTTTAGTTTTCGAATCATAGAAACGTTTACTAGGTCGGAAACTTTGACTATTCAATCGAATGTTCTATTTTCAAAGCTTATAATCTTACCTGGATTGGTGAACTGATAGCTGATATATCTAAAGAACATAAATCAGATCAATAAGCCAATGCTTCATATGTAATGTATGAAACGTGTATTCGTATATACATGTATGTAAATCATATTTACTTGTAAAACCAACAATGTCGCTGAAATAAATAGTGACGCACTCAAATGACTCTGGCTCAACGTGGCGGCCTCGCTTCAGTTGTTCAGCAACATACCTTGCAAGAATTAAAATGCAATTGTTAAAATATAAATTAATTGGCGAGTAATTTTAAAAATTCGAAAATATTTCTTCTAATATATTTCTGAAACATGCCTGATATTAAAACAAAAAGAGAATTTAGCATGCATGAAACTATTCATGTATCTTTGGATTTGTAAATTTCAGATGTATTTTTGTATACTATTCACCCTTCGTTAATTTGTCCCAAGATTTCTGTACTACAATGGCTTCAGCCAGAAGTTATCAACTTCTCAGTATGTCAGATTGTCAGTATTTCAGTATGTCAGTATCTCAGTATGATCATTTTTTTTTCGGGAAAAATTATAAAAAAGTGAGTAACTCTAGTTTGTTGGTCTTTAGGGATAGGAACCGTTCGTTAGAAATGACTTTACTTGGGTAAAACTTGATAAAGTAGTTCCTCTGATTTCCGCTTCTCTTCAAACAGAGCGCCTGTTCTTTCGTTTACAATGGCTTCGAGGTTATTGGCATACTGCTCCATTCTTCGTAAAAGGTTATCCAATAAATGCCCCCCACCTTTCAACCTGTTTAAAAATTGAGGTAGGAAATAAGATACGGTATTTAATGTGAATGCAGCATGTGGCATTCGGCCACAATACATGTATAAGATTATTGGAAACTGCTTTAGGGAGTTGACAACGGTATTCTGCATGAATGGCTTGGTGAGGAGAGGTGGGTTTATAGTTGTCAACTTGGCTTATGTTTGTGCGTACTTTGTTATTTTTCGCATGCGTTCCCTAATGACGGTGAAATGTAGTCGACAGACTGGATTCTCTTGCCAACAAGCGCACATTAATTGATACAAATCTGGAGTGCAGTCTTTTTTGCAGAAAGTTGGTCGATAGGGCGGCGATAGCCCCAGTTTAACTTTTTCTATTATCTCTAATTTGTAAAAAAAATGAAGACTTGTATTAAAATCGTGAAAGATAATAATTCCAAAATAATAACTTTGTAATTTTCATTTTCCTTGAATTTTGGGCGTGCCATTACTAACCTTCAGCATCCAGAGGAGTGTCTGAAGCATCTCCACATCCGAAAGGACTTTGACGGGTAGCTATTTCCTGCAGTATTATTGCGAAACTATAAACATCTCCTTCTTGAGAACAAGAAATTTCTGGATTGTTTTGTCTTAAGTGCTCCGGGGCTGTCCAAAGTAGTGTGTCTGCAATGTAGAAATAGTAGTTACCAACTTGTTGGGGATCTAGTTTACTATATATTACGTTGGTACATGTCATGATCATTTTAATTTCATAACACTCAGTGAGGTTCAACGATTGCATACTACTGTATTATCTTACTTAGATTCGTGGGACTAGTTGCCTTTGCTCGAATGGACCTCAAACCGAAATCTGTTAATTTTACACTGAATCTTCCGTCTATCATGCATGTAGATGACTTGAGATGCCCATGTAAGGCTATTGGGCTACTGTGAATATAATGCATTCCCTGAAAAAGTATTCTGTTAATTCTCAGATGCATGTTGGCCTAAATGAAAAGAATCACTGAAAGTTGCCAGTTTTGACTACCTCCACGATATCATTCATAATGGAGTATCTCACTAGCATGTCCAGCTTGACGTCATCGTTGGCTATCAGATCCTGTATAAAAGTAAACGGGCATAATTAATAGTCCCATGTTTAATATACATGTACATCTCCTTCACTAAAGCTGCAGTTGCTTTTATCGAAGTACGAAGTCTTCATACTAATTGTTTTAAGTTTAATATGCACTGGAACATTTTTCTGTCTTTACCTCTAAACTGCCTCTTGTACTGTATTCGGTTATTATGATGAAATAATTTTCCTCGATGCAAGAACCGATAAATCTAACTAGATTTTCATGTTGACAATCACGCATCTGTGTAGGAACATAACGGAGAATTTAATTGCAATTAATAGCGAGTATACCACCCATTCCCCAAACACTGAATTTGCATACTTGTTTGAGTTCCAGAAGCATAGTACGGTCTGCTGACTGTTTGGCCATTTCCAGAAACTTGACAGCTACTTTGTTGCCCTATATTTTTGGTTTACGATACTATTACAACATAGAATTTTATCATAAAAACGATCAAAATGTTAAAAGTAACTGGTAAAATTAAAACATTATTTTTTGATAACTGCACATGACTGTTGAATGGCAGTGCGGTCCAACAAATATTTTCTCCAAATAACAAATAACTGTGCTCTTCTTGAGCAAATTATAGTCTTTTTGGTTCATCTAATTCCTTTACCAGGCAGTTAACAGATACGCTCGCATAAATGTTTGAATTTCGCTTTCAATAATTGAGTCACATTATGTGGAATGACCTGATAAATTCCAATTCGTGATTCGCCAAACGATCCTGATTTAGTTGACGTTTTCGTCACGTCCCGCTATAAATATAAACTGAATTAGTAGACAAAGTTTATTTCATAATGCGTTTTTTCAATGCTACCAATATTGTACTAACTGGAATCATACGTTGACCATTTGCAGAAAGCGAAGTTTTACTGCTCAAAAACGAATAGGGAGTGTATTCAAACGTGATGTCTTCTAGCTTTAATAGCCACCATTTATCATTTAAAGCTTGTTCCAATTTCATTCTCCTGAAATTCACCAATTACTGGGTTAACTGCAGCATGATACAATTGCACTACAATCCCAGCCTTGAAATTAATACAAGTATATTTATTAGTGTTTGAGATGAAATGTAGAAGTTCTTACCTATAAAAATAAAATACCACCAGTGCTGTGAGAAACATGGACACGAGTAAAGGTATGGCTATTGTGGCAGATAGGGGGAAAGGAGCTGAAAAATAACAACATTAGTTATTCTTATAAATAAGTACATTAATCAAGGTTCATTTTATGTACAGGGTATTCATGTGTGTCTTTGGACTAAGATTATAACTCCATTATGCGAATGTAAATGGCGTTCCTGAATAGGATTACTTGTTTGAAAAATGTATTATTTGTTCCAAATGTTGCACGAATTCAAACGATATCAGAAAGTTACCCACGTGTGACAGCGCAACTGATATCTTCCCCTGTGAAACCGCATGGGGGGACATCCGGTGGAGGTTCGAATCTGTTGGGCCAATGAATGGCCGCACCAGGTATGGCCTCGTACTCATTTGTAGAACCGTAGTAATTAGCCACGGCCTTAAAAAAAAATGAACTTGATAACTTATTTCCACATATTTTTAAATATCGCATGGAAAGTTTGAGAAATTGAAACTTGCCACCATTTTTCCACTAATGGGATCCATATCTCGCAATGTGTAATCGAGAACTCTGTCCCCATTCTCATTGATGTACGCATTGCCGTTTAAACCTTCAAAAAAAGCCAATTATATAAAATAAATAACGACAAGTATTGGTTGTTTTGCCATTTCACGAAAGATGCGTTTCAGATTTTTTCTTGTGAGTGAACGCAATTTAATTTTTTTTTCTTTATGCACTGCGCCAAACTATTTGGAAAAAATTCTAAACATGATTTTTAAATTCTACCGCCATGAAATGTCCTCTTCCACATTCTTTGGGCAATTGTCCTTCCATCCAACGGATCTCCACCCTCGGCGATTGTTTCATTCAGGGCAAAGGCATACAACAAAATGCAGTCGTGCAGACCAGCTATCCAAAAATTAACCTGTATGACAAACAAACATTATTACCTACAAACAACAAACATTGATTGTGGGGAAAAAAATGTGTAATGAGATTTCAATTTCCCCATCACCTCTTCTGGTTGGAGACCGGTTTTGTACTTCTCATTGGCTTGCTGCGAAACTTGAATGGCGAATTGTTCGTGTATTTCAACGGATGGGGTCAAAAGCGATATTATCATAAGAGATTCCCACATTTTTCGAGCATCCTGAGAATGTGTACAGTTTTGAGTGTTATTTCTGTTGGCTTCTGTTACATTTGCGTTCACAATGACGGAAATTCTCATTAATAGCAATAAAACATAACGGAATTTGTCTTACATCATTTCCAGTATCGTTTTCCCTCCACCAACTGTAATTTCCGAACGATCTCGGATATTCGAAGAGATCAGCAGTCAGAAATACGAATTCTCCATTGTCCATCCCCAAACGTTTGGCCTCCAGCATGATTTTTCGAACACGATCTCCGTGGGCCGAAACAATAAATACTGAAATAGAATGTTTTCTAGCTCTTTAGAATGTTAAGTTTCGCATTGTAATACATTATATGACTCGGGATAGTTGTTATTAATTTAGTATACAGTGAAATCCAGCATTCCGAACTAAAGTAGATGGATGATGCAGATAAATTTGAAAATCCTGCATTTGACAATTCAGAGAAATTATTCGTTTGTTTATTTTAATTTATTGTAGAAAACGTGCAGTGAAGCATTTCTTATGCAGTATATTCGTACGAACATTAGTGAAGCATGTAGCTAACACGTAATGAAATGTTAGTTTAGAAGCCTCAACAGCTTAAAAAGTGCTACAGTTACATTTATTCACTTATAATATTCGCGAATTGAAGATATACATGTACAGTAATGTTTTTAAAATTGGTTTTCAATGCCAGCTGTACACCGAGTGGTTTGGTGTGCACGTACATGTATGCCAATGGGTCGTTAAATAATAAAGATCCAACCAGTGAGCGACATGAAAATTTCCATTGCATGTTAGCAACCAAGAAATTAGGCTAATGACTTTTCGTTAATGTCCCTTAATGAATGAAGGTCAAAGTTGCCGATACGCCTTTTAAAATTATGCAATGAGTTCATTTAATAAGTTTCGGTTGAAAAACATATAAGCAATTCGAATGATAACGCATTAATTACATTTTGCAGATTTGAAATTCTAGTTGACGTCACAGTCCCGCGCATCACGTATAAACTAATCATTTGCATTTATTTTGCCCCTTAAGAGACTCTTGCTCAACGTCGCATGGCTAGGTTCTTAAAAATTAGCGTCTAAGCGAAATAACATTTGCTCCATATCATTGCCCTAAGGTAAACGACACTTAATTAATGATGCACTTGTTGAACATTAATCACCATAACACACGCCTCCAATCGATTGACATTTCTCACCTCTAGCTTTATTTTTTCCATCCAATAAGATTCTGGAATAATCGACGACCTTAGTACCATCAAAGTCAGTAACCGACACGTCAATTTTGTATCCCTTTGTGGGTCTTAATCGCCGGTTAAAGGCTCGGCCAAGAAGTTCACCGAACACCCAAGATCGATCGTAAATAAGGACGATGTGGTGCCACTGAAAAGCCATTCAAAATATCACAAATTAAACCAAGAATGAGGACACTTGCAATATTTTATGCTTTAATTCTTGGAAACCAAAGATAATTATGACCATAGAACCCTCGGTAACAAAAGTAGATCATTAACAATTCTTTCACGATAAGGCATGTGAGGATCTATAGTTGACATTTACAAATTTGCCCTTATACTGTGAAATCGGTTCCTATTAAGATCCATCATAACCACCAAAGCTTACTATGATGTTTTTGTTGACATATTTATAAGTAACGCATAAGGGAATTGTGCGTAGGATGCTCGAGTTTAATACAAGCAAAACGCTGTTTTCATAAGAAATTTGAATGTTGCACCCAGAGGTGAGTGTACAGTAAGTCCTTTAATAACATCGGCAAACATCACGGAAAATGAGGGGCGTCTAACCGACAAAAACATCACATTTTTTATAAGGCTTTGAGAATTCGTGTTTCCCTTCAAAACGCCAGCTGTGGTGCTAGCCTTAGCGCCCCTTGAAGTAGGCAATCACTGCTAACGCTAGGGGCAGTCCATTTATTTGGATTAAATGCAGGATGTTCCTGAAAAGTTTTAACTCGTATACTGTACATAATACATCATAATCTATACGAATTGCGGATTATTTATCAACCATGGCGAAGTCGTCGCTCGATCACTGCTCTTGATCATGGAGATAGGCAAACAATGTTGGTGTTGAGTATAATATTCCGAATAAAGAGGTTTCATGCAGGACATGAGGCTTGTCATAGACGTGGATTAATAGCTTAATAAATCAGACGATAGCGTTACTCAGACAAAGGCTTCGCAGCTCGCAATGTGATATTTGTAAGATCATGTTTGCTAAAGGACTATCCTAATTCGTTTGATAGCGGCCATTACTCCAAGGGATTGTCTAACCAATTACAGTGTTGATTTTGAACACGTGACGCCTCGACTGTCAGAATGCGAACTGCGAAGCTTATGCTAATTTGAGTACCTCAATATAAGATATTCGATATTAATTTTAAAGCGTCGAGTGTTAAATAATGGCCCGTTTCTGATGAACAGATATTGTTGCGAAGATATATGCTATCTGTGTTGATTTAACGGGAGTGGTTGCATGTTAGGTTTTCTTCAAACTGCCTATTCACGGAAAGCCCCACGTTTTCCAAATTTGCTAAGAGGAATAAATGGTCATTAGGGAACTAATTCACCGAGGATGTACAGTATCTTATTGATTTATTATACTGTATCTATTCTATAGACATTCTCAATATAAACCTTAATTGGAGAGGTCATTTGTTTTGTGCCATGCACGTGCGCACGATATAGTAAATTGGCATCCTGGGTATTTCATGATCTATATACTTGTTTACGTCGAAACCGGTATCCGCAATTGCTGGAAAACAGTGACTCAACCTTCTATCGGTTTATAAATGGTGAAAATTGCTCCTTGTAAATACTGTATATTTAATTATGAATCAGTGGTGACTGTATGTAATGCACTATAAGGCAACACTACGATATTACCAAAATGATATTATACTGTATTAACACGATAATAATCTACTATAAAATACTGCAAATAATGCATGGGTTTGATTGTAAAATTGCAAAGTTTTTTCAACAACAAAAGATCTGTGACAAATAAGAAGTGCGTTTGACTAAATCTAGATTTAATTCTCATAGGTTTTGATGACTGCATTTGTGGACTGAATTCAACAGTAAAAAAGGAATAAAACTATTTAATTTTGCTTGAGAAATACTGTCTGATAAGGTTTATGAATTTTTTTAGCTTGTATACACGATACCACATTGATCCATTCTTTGGTTTCATTATATATATTGCACTTTCAACAAATTGCAGGTGCAGTGTTTACTTTCCGTGAGATTGCAATGGCATGAGATTTTTTCAAGTTTGGTTTGATGGTGACAAGAGAAAACTGCGTATTATTGCAGTTAGGTCATTCGAGCAGATTCCAACGTTTAAGATGAAACCAGCCAATAATAAGCAGAGTCGCTACCGCTCAGTATAGCCAAGCCTTTAGCTTCAGCTATGCCGCTATATTTACCATGCAGTTCGTTTATTGTTTATGGATAATGTATTACGAGGAAAAAACCCTTTATGCTAACAATGTCTGCAAAAAAATATCGTTCCTTCCAAGACCAAGGATATAAAAAATTCGGGAAACTACATTTATCATAAGCTTTCTTTCAATTCTAAATCGCCAGTCCTTCCAAATTCTAGGAATGCATATGCTTACTGCAGAAATAAATACCGAGCAAACTTGTATCAGCTTTATGGCTGCTTTGACTCGTATAAAACCCTGATATTCCCTAAGGAATTTATAATAAATCGTACCTGATGATTTATTTATTTCTAAAATACATGTATGCTTTTGCTTCGAAGATGCTTGAACTCGAGTTACATGAACTTGGGTTACTTGTATCAAAACTGAATTTTAGAACACATTATAATTCGTAACGTTCAGTGTTATTTTTTTCCAAAGCGAAATTTCTCCACTTATTTCCAAAAAAGCAAACTCGCACTGTAAATAGTAACATGTTGCATTTCGCGGTCCATTTTGAACACAACTTTGATTTTTGATTATTTAAAAAACCGATGACTCAAGAATTCTGTTGCTGTTTTGAGATCAAATGACTCCACATCATATCGCATAAATTACCCAGCAATTCAGTGCAAACTGCATTGCCAGAGCTACAGGCAAATCCATTGAGCTTAAAGTATTGAAAATGGGCGAGAAGGGAAGTTCGCCTTTTGTTGTTAACTTGGGCCACAATCTTTCAACTAGAAAATACCTTCAGCACCTCCAGATACAAGCTTTCAACCAGAAATCATGCGGCTGATGGTCACCAGCACCTCCAGATACAATCCATGCATCCGCTTACCTGAAACTTGGTAATAATAGCCATTCCGAAATCGCTGACACTTTCCAAATTGGAAGCCATGCGTGTCAGCGTTGGAAAATCCATCTTGTTGTTGAAGGTGATCCCGATGCCCCCAGTGGTGTACACGGGGATGTTCCATGTGGCGGCCATCCTGCCCACGGGGTCGAGGGCGTAGCTGCAGGCCGGTCCCAGGAAGGCGGTCACGTTATTTCGGTAGTACTCTTCGGCCGCGATGACCCCCACGTTGTTTCCGCTGCAGTTGGACGGCGCCACCCTGTACGTTATTTGGAAATCAATGTTCCGGAAGTCCCTCTTAACCTTTTCGAGGGCGATGGACATGCCGGCCTCGTTGAACTCCATGTCCGAAAGGTCGCCCGTCCTGGAGTGCAAGATGCTAACGATGTTGGCCAGAAAGATGGGCTCGGAGTCGTTGGATGTCCCAGACAGCTTGTTTGGAGCCTGACCTGTCAGGACGTGACGCAGGCTGGGCTGTAAACCAGCGCCGCTCCAATGTACAAGCAGGACCACCAGGAGGATCCGCATTTTGGCCTTCTGAGCAACTGGCCTGCTGCGTCTCATATGCCTTACTTTTTGAGTCGTTGGATCATCCCACTTGACAACATTTTCCGCTGCCAAACGGCTCGGACTCGGAGGCGGGGCTGCTGGCAACCACTTCCTGATGGCTAAACTTGTTGTGTCCCTGTTGCACGCGTGGTTATTAATCCACTTGAATTAATCCGAACATCAGAACATGTGTGCTTTGATCAGTTTGATGATGACGCAATACCCAGGCAGGAAGAAAAACTCGAGATTTTTTCCAGAAAGTTTTCCATGAGTTTATCAACCATCACCTGAACGCGAAAAATCGCGTTTCCACGGTAGTTTAGTTTTCGCAAATATTTTAGTGACGTCTTGTTTTTCACCTCCATGGATAGGAATAGCAATAAGCGAGCTGCTCTGCCCTAGTTACTTTGCAGTACAGTAATCCTATTTCGCGACATTAATCTTTATCCCCTCTTTTGTCTCCGAGGGCTTAGTAAAGCTTTGACTCGTAAATAAACGTCTCGCACGCATTTGTTTTCTGCTTTCGGTATTTAATAAACATTGAATGTAATGTTGTGCTTCAACAGCACTAGTCTGAATGTTTATGGAGTCGTAAGAACCATTTGGACAGGTTTATATGTTTCTTGGATTTCCTACTGCGCGGATTTGATAATTATTTGAATTTATGGCTATATAAATTCAAAATGATATAGCCGTTTTGCTATATGCGCTAATTGACTAAGCTTACAAACGCCACGTTTCTAGACTGTCTTGAAACCCTTCTAGAAACTCGAGACTAGCGTAGACCGATAACGATTTTTTTTTATGAATTTCCATCTTGCCTTTTCTCAAATAACAATATCGTATAATAGATTCTTTGTAATCGATGTGTTCGAAGTTTCATTTTGGTGGGAAAATACTGTGTGTAATGCCATTTAACGGCGTTTTCAGTTGCTTTTTTTTTGATTAATTATAAATTGTTTACAATTTTTTTAAAACTGGCAGTAAAAATTTGACAATTGCGCATATTATAGGATCAAATATAGGATGTTAGAAATGCGTATGTTTACGTTTGCCTTAGACATAAGGAAATGCGGACATTTCAAGGAAACGAAAATGAAAACTCGAGTTTATAGATTAATTAATTGCGCGAGCTTTTTTTTAACTGACAAAGTAAAATATTCTAGTCTATACCAATGTTGTTGTATGCCGTGAGCTGCATGGTACATGTATATAATCCGTGAAAAAAGTTGAGATTTATTCTTTGTTTATGCAACTTATTGCGAAGTGGAATCCTTATTGCTTTCAGTGTTTGCCTACTTTCAGGGTGGTTCGGACTCACGTTATTAAACTCGAAAGGATAAGAAGAACCGGTTGATTAATATCCAACTTTGGATAAAGCTTACTAATATGGGGAGAAAGTTTCCACCCTAAGTAAATATATTGACCCGTGTTTTCTTAGCCGCTGGCGAAATGGCCTTCATTAGCTAATTAATTTCTCGATATTGGTAATTTATAATGTGAAGTATGATAGGGCTCCCCTTTGCGCGTTGTGCCAGCATTAATGTCTATAAAATGTAATCTACCTGATGCATCCATTTATGATGATTTTATTGAACACTGAAATTGTCTTCTTCCTAGGCTCTGAATAACCTATGGTGTGATTATGGATCAATATGGCGTGCATTCTATCATATGTGCTTTGTGTATAGTAAATCTCAGAGTGACAGAAAAATGTTATATTTATTATTGGGGATTACCTAAATTGACTTTTATTAACAAAAAAAAAAAGAAATCTAAGGTAAGGTTCATAACCCTTGCCTCCATCTACAAAGTTTACACAGAAGAGATCTGTGAAATTCTTCAATATTGGTGAAAGTTTTTTAAAAATAATGTACATTATTTAATTAGTGATGCGATTTTATATGCTGTCAAAAATTGTGGGAAATGATTTTAATGCACTTTAGTCAAATTGAAATTTATGAATGGATGAAGTGAATCAGTTTGTAAATCAGTCCAACGTCATCCATTCACAAATTTCAATTTGACTAAAGTTACGCCTATGTGACATACTGTACATGTACCGAACGTCATTAGTTGCTGGAAAAACAAAATCGTAAAAGTTATTGTCAATGTATGACATTGGGTGGATCAGTCCAACTTCTTTATGGCTACCAACATACGTATTACTAAAAATATCAGAGTGGTCAAATATTAAATACACTCTTTACAGCCAAGCCAAATCCCAAATCAATACGATAACGGGGATGACATCACACTGACACTCACCATTAATAACAGAAAATAAGGAAGCGCTAAAAAATCTGATATATTACTTGAAATTGGTAAAGAAAATATTTGGAATTTACTGTAAATTACTGTAGATCGAAATGGAACTTTTTTGAAAACATCGTCTAGAGATGTTTCGGAATTACAATCGAACAACAACGATTTATTCACCAGCTTCGATCACAATCAAGAATAACAGATGTTGAAATAGCTCTAATTTCGAATATCTGTATTTTGAATAAATGGAAAACAATAAATTACCGAAAGCAATCCACCTATTAGTGTTCAATTCTAATGGTGAACTTTCCTCAGCAAAAAATAATCGAAAAAAGACTATTTTCTTACCATGAATTTCTTGATGACGAGGGTTAAAAAATGAGCAATGGAGTCTGAATTTGAGTTGATGCGTGTTAGCGTCGGGAATTCAGATTTGTTGTCAAATTGGACGTCCATTCCACCAGACGAATATACGGGAATGTTCCATGATGTGGTCAAGCGGGCCACATGGTCCAGCGCGTAGCTACAGGTTGGCCCAAAGACGGCGCTAATCGTTTGCTGGCTGTAGTAATCGTAAGCCATGATTGCCCCAACATCTTTTGCGGAACATAACGAAACTTGACGATAAACGACTTCTAACTTAATTTTAGGATATAGCTTCTGTGCGTTCTCCACAGCTATTGCAATAGCTGGCTGTTGCACTGCATAGTCCCACATTGAATCATTGCCATCGCTCAAAAAAGCAATAACTCTTGCATGAAATTCCTGGTTTTGCGGAATTGCACATGCTGGGAAGGCACAGAGGAGAATGGAAAAATACTTTAAAATAGTAACTGAATTGTCTGGTTGCTGCATTTTAAGGAAGGGATGGTCGCTAGGCCATCTTTGATTTCTTCCTATTTGAAAGATTTGAGCAAATCCGCACGCATGTACAGTCTTCGTGATAACGTTTCTAACCCGACTGTAGTACACGATGTCAGATTAATCTCTGAATCTTTTGTCGCATCTTTATGGCATTTTTATGCCCTTATTGGTAAACAAGGTAATGTAATAAAGAGTAATTACATATTGTGGCCTGTTTTACAACCAATAGGAATTTAGATAGCAATTGTCATTAAAGCCTCTGCTTAGCTATCGTGCGTGAAACTATTTATTTTTCGAAAGAAAATGACCATAATTTCATGAGTTTACCAAAATACCTATTCCTGGAGGCTCACTTAGTAATAATTCGTTCAATTATCTGCGTTTTGATAAACAAGTCCAGCTGTCAGCATTTCTTGATCATATGAGCCCTTAGGGACACATTAAAGTTCGATCGGATAATGCTTCTAAGCAAGCCAAACACTATCGATCAGTTTATTTTAATTAACTTGAAAAAATTTGAGCATACTTTTAGTTTCAGGAAAATTTCTTTTATATGTCACAAAAAGCAACACTCCATAACACCCTAAAATGCTATCATATTACCACGAGATGGTAATGATTACTATAATCATTACTACAAAGTCACGTCAGAATAAATTGGATTTATTACTATGGTAGTCATATACTAGTGATTCATAATATCTCGAATTCATTTTTAATTCCGAAATATAATTTTATTCACATTTCATAATTTTCATTAGTCCCATGCAGAATAACTTGCATACCTAATACATTTCATAGAAACTCGATGTAATTTATGAAAAACTCCATTTCTTCTGATCCTGTTATCGAATATTGAGAAGTTAAGTAATGTGCTTCCACCGTGCCATCGTCATAGCCAAGTACCTAAATAAGATCGTTTGGTTATAGTTATTCAGCTTAGCTTTTAAAAACGACTAAAGCAATTAACTTCCTACTTACAATAAGAGGTTTATAATTTGCAGCAGATGAGTTTTGCACTCTTTTATCATTTCCGACGTCAAAGCTTGTAATCCTAACGAATCAAAGAAACCCTGCTAGGCCATTACTTGTGTTGCTATGGTTACCAGACACTTAATTCTACTTTTGTTACCGCTTGCTTTTTCGTGAAATTGATGTCACTGGTTTGCGATTATTTCTCTTCAAATCCCAGATACACAGTTTCCCATCTCCATGAAGAGCATAAAATATGTTTGGGCTGCTCTTAGACCACTGAATTTTAACAACTTCTGCTGAGTCATCTGTTTTCCAAACCATGAGAGCGTTTTCTATAAAGTTGAAAGCGTTTTTATGAATATAACCATAAAAATCACTGTAGTATAGACCAACGTAAAACAACAAATGTAACGGATTTACAACCTTTCTTAGTATTAAAAAGAACTATGCTGCCATCATAATATCCTGCCTGTAAAGTAAGTGCACGAAGAATGATGTACTAAATAGAACATGAAATCATTGTTGACAATTGGTTTTTGTAGATTTTTACATACCAGAAAGCAAGGTGGTTTTCCCATTGGCAAAAAGGCCACTGACATGGCTTTTGAACCTGCACCTCGTTAAAGAAAAAGTATAACATAACGTGCTATATCTCTAAACAAATTTTATAAAATGTTGTTTGAAAAATCTTCACCTTGTGCATGTCCATAGACCTTGTATTTACCACCATAAAGAGAGCAGGAAATAATGATACCCTTAAATATTAAAAATGATCATTGTTTGAATGAAATCCAAAAGTCACAATGTACCTCTTACTCAAATTCATAGAGAATTTTTACAAGATAAACATGCAATACCATACCATGTCAGTAGCAACGTAGAACACACTAGAATTATTTGGATCAGTTATGAAATCCAGTGCTCTTGGATGTGTTTTTAGATGCTGCTGTCTGAAAATAGGCATCTTCCTTTTTACAAAGTTCAGGAAAAATATAGGCTACAGTAAATTAATCAATTATGCATTGTCAAAAAACAATAACTGAATTGGACTACAATTACTATGGAGATTTTTCTCGGATACATACATGTATAAGGACTTCAGATAAATCATAAGCAATTCGTTAAAATGCGACTGCAAATTAATAGTTAATAAATCAGAAAAAAAGATATGCAGCTTACGCAATTGGAAGATTTTGTAGATTAATAACCAAACTCTTTGTCAATTTCACGTGGCCATTTGGAGACAGACCATGCTCCCAATCAATAACTGGTTGTGCAAGTTCAGTCACCACCCAAATGAATATCTGAGCTTCTTCATCAAGCGTTGCCAGCTGAATGATGCTTTGAGAATTTTTATTTCCCGCTATATAAAACAACAACATGCATTATTCCATCATTTAATTCGTTGCTAGAGATAGGATTTTTGGGTTTAGTTTCTTGATTTACACACATTAATAATATTTGAAATTTTACCCAAGGGGTTACTTGAGAGGTTATTTGAATTAGAGTTATCTTGTTGACAACGCATGGCTATAACTGAACTATTGTGACTTTCTGCAGCATTAATCCCAGCTAAAAATAAATTACAATTTTTCAATTCAATAAAGCATTTCGACTTTAACATATTCTCATACAACGTTGAAAACTGTGTAATACCAGTGCTGTATGTAGGCGTTCGCAGAGATATCCACTGTGTTTTATCAAATTCTTTTCGTATATGCAGATTGTCAGGTTCTCTCAAATCCCACAGTGCAACTGAAGCATCATCCTAATTTCAGTGTTAAAAGTAAAATTAAATCATCTGTAAAGTAAACACTATTAAGTCATTCATATATATAACAATTAGCTACTGACCATTCCAGCAAAAGCAAAGTTTGCTTGGTCATCAAGACAACAGCTTAATGGTATTGCATATCTGCACATTAATAACCTACAGAAAGTGACAATAAGTTGTCAGTTTGAAATGGTAAACCTTGAAGGCAAAAAGATCGTGTTTTTGAAATAGTTTTTCATTCATGATTTAATTTTTTACCTTACTTTGTGCTTATAAATTTGCCAACTTAAAGTATTCCGTTAACGCAAATTATGATTAGTTGCAATAACTTTGTTTTTTTTTAAAAAACAACTTAAGCTACAAACCCTAGAAGCTTCTGATTTGGAACTGATTATGTCATTCATGAATGGAAACGTATTCTTCAAGATAATTATGTTAGTTGCCAATGTGCTAAATTCTCTAAAATCATACTTTTGAGGGCTTGTGGGCTGAAAAATATTCCACATGCAAATAAGCATTTGACTGCAGCACGAATCACCATCCTTCTGCAATTCATACATTGTAAATTAATACGTTTTCAAGTCATCAACCACTTTTATCCACATTCAATGATTATTTTACCATGGCCTGTTTTTCACAGATCGATAAAAGAATATGGGGTTGAAGCTTAGAACAAGTGATACCAGATGCACGGCATATACCTATAATGAAAAATATTTTTTTCTCATTTTGTTGAATGGATTTCCAGCAATTACAAATATTCGTATTAAAGTACGAACCTTTTGACCGTAAAAGATTTTTTGGGTCCATATATGTTACTCTGGCACTAAAATCATATTTGCTTTTAATGCCTTTATTTATATTAGCACTTGATTCAAGTTGTTCTTCTTCTAAAATACTGCATATAACCTGGAAGAGCATTACATAACAATATACGTGTTCTTGTTTTGGTTGCTAATTAAGTTAATGTTTACATATTCCGATCAAAATCGGAGGAAATACAGCATGCATTCAATATTACCCGGCTTGCGAGGTTTAGAAAACTACTTAAATGCTTCCAATCATTTACACCTGCAACTTCTACTGGTTGGTTTATCTTGGAGATAAATTCACCTAATAAATAAGTATTTTGGTTATTTTTCAAAAATATTACTAAAATAAATAATACAAGGACGTTCAAGTACAGTATTATGACATCATGTTAGGGGAAGAGGGGGTTGCAAAAAATGACGTTTTTTTTTCTTATCACTCGCTACATTATTACTTTAATGTGCTAAAATTCATCGGAAAAAAATTCGGACAAAGATTACATCGTCATTAGGGGGTCTGGAAATGATGACATGGGGGTCAAAATCGGGAAAAAGTGATGACATAATATTTGAACGTCTCCTTATATAGGCTGAGCCTACATGTACCTCCAATAGCTCCACCAATATGAGGAGGATACTGGGTCCAAAGATCAAGCATCTCAATACAATCAGTTTGAGATTCTTCACTTACATTATCGTCTCCTGTTTGTGTGTAAGCCTACCATATTTTAAAATAATTCAAATTATGAAAATTGATGAGTTGTTTTCTTTCATGTCGAATTACTATCAGCAAATATGTAAATGCATTAAAATTAATAAGCACATTACCTGTTTTGTATTGGTACCACCAAACACGATCATAAATTCATCATATGCAGTTGGCGACAAAGAAAAAAGATTTATGGACGTTTCATCAAGCGTAATGAGATCTAGTAGAACATCGCCTCGTTTTCTATTATACGTAAAATACGTAAAATACGCTTAGTAAAATAAACAATGTTTGTCTTATCACAAAATATAAAAAAATTATTTACTTAATTTTAGATATCAATTTTTGGGTTTGTAAGTTTTGTTTCGCAGTGTTAAAATTGATGTAAGACTGAGTTGTCTGTTTATTCAATGCTGGTTTTTCCTCTTCTACAATTTGCTGGTTATGTTGTTTTTCGATAATATTGGCGTTTCCTTGATTTGACCATTGATTTTCAGTTGTTTTCTTATCATTTATAGATTTACTAATTGGTTTAGCTAATTGTGACACTGACGTTTCTGAAATATCAGTAACCTTCAGTTGTGGTGCAGCTGGTGGAAGGACTTCAGACTGATATGTAGCAACTGGCAGATGCACAATGTTTTGTTCAGTAATTTCCTCATAATTTTTCTCCTCAATCTCTTCATCTTCTCCTGAGCTATCCTCAAAATCGGAATCATAATTCTCAAAATCGTCGGGATAATCGTCATCGGCATTGGACTGTTCTTCTTTTTCGATGTCAAATGTCGGGTACCGATTTGTCAAGATTTTGCTGTTCTTACTTAATTCATTTGATTCTAGCTTGCCTGATTTATTTTTTGGGGTATCCTTGACTGACCCCCTACCTCGTAATGCGGAATCTGAAGATTGTGCATTTTCAACATGAATAGACCTGGAAGTTGACCTTGATTTGGAATGAGATTCTTTGGTATCTCTACTACTACTTATGGTGCTTCCAACGTTTCTGCTCTTTAATTTTGATTCCAACAATTTCGTTTTTGAATTCGCAATGGGATCCTTTATGGGTATAATCTCGGTTGTTTTTTTAACAGATCGTGATGATTTTTCCTCCAAGACTGTCGCAGATTCCCTTGACTTGCTTGCGGTTCTAGCATTTTGCTTTGGCATAGGCTTATCACGACTGGAGCTGGGATGTTTTTCCTGCGTACGCGGCTTTTCAGTTTTAAGAGTTTTCTCATTTCTGCTTTTGCTAACATCGCGACTATGTCCAGAAGCACGGCTTCTGCTGCTATCCCTGTATTCCTTTTCTTTGCCTATGGTTCGACGCTTATCTGCAGTGACAGACTTCAAAGTGCAATCAAATTTAATTACTTGCTAACGAAGTGAATTTTAATATTTATAGTTTGTATATAGAATGCATAGGCCTACCTTGGAAGAGGCCATTGTAATTCACTTATGCTAATATGCGGTCTATGGTCATCATTGGGGTTTTACATGGTAATAAATAGAATTTGACTGACACGCACGTTTGTTTATGCTAGTTGTTGTCATAGCAACTGTGATCGGAAATAAGCAAGCCGCTTGTAGTCGGCTGTCAGCTTACTTCATTTCAGATGTCGGCGTACGTTAACACGTCCACTGCCTCAATCGTCGTTGCCAATAACAACGAAACAAACTGACAACAGTTCGAATACATTAGGCTAGACTACTTGCAGTTGGAAATTTGTAAATATGGCAGAAGAAGCAAAAATGAACGTAAGTAGAAAAATTCCCTGCCAATTTGTCATGTAGGCTATGTTGCTGCGTGCTTTTTGGTTATATTCATGTTCGTGTTTATTGAGGTGGTACCAACGTTGGGTGGTTTGTTCAATAGCTAAAGTGTATAATAATTTATATATCTGTATTTTCACGTGGTACTCTTGCAAAATTTAGGCTCAGATCAACTACTATTGTCGAGAAGGTTACTACCGTAGCATGCAAGTTGAATCCCAAAATTGTCTAAAGAAATTCAATGGGGATCCTATCTATCGATTTTATTATGGGGTATCCCTTCTTTTGGAAGGTAGGTGCATCTGAAGTATGTTATGAAGGGATATACACTGTAGGTAAGACGTGCATTGCTGTTGATACCTTTAACTTTTTTCGCCTAAAGGGCAAGTACAGGAAAGTATAAGAGAGTTGGATGTCATAAAAGATGATCCTGAATTAATGCTTGGCACAATGCTTGCACTTATTCATGCTCACAGGCAGTGCAAAACCATTGGTGAGTTATCCTGCAACAAACTTCTGCGGTAATAATTCTAAACCCATTTGCTTTTAATTATAAAACGTATACCTTTAGACAAAGAAGCAGTGGCTAAGCTAGATGCAAAATTTAAAGAAGAAAGGCGCAAGTCATCAGAAAAGGTCAATAATTTCATTATTTTCTCTCAGCAGGACAATAATTATCAGAAAAAATTAGACAGTGAAAAGTTTCAAATGTATTGTTATCTTCCTGTAGGGTTTGTACCATGCAGGATTGTTTTTGTTTTTGTCTCATCGTTATGACAAAGGAAAAGAATATATCGATCGCGCTTTGAAGATTTCGCCATCTTTCAAAGAAGTATACGGAAAAACTAATGTTGCAACCATTCCAGTATAATAAGGCAGTTATGAATTATTTCTTATAGTAAATTGTATCGTTTAAGGCACACGTTGTTAAAGGATGGTTGGACATGTTAAATAGCAAGGAACAAAATGAAGGCAAGGTGAAAAACGTTTTGGAGCACTTTGACATTGCAATATCGTAAGTCATTATAAGTATTCTGTAGGCAAGGAAATGAATACAACGTGATGTGGTAATCTTATGCAGATTCCTTCCACAGATCTGGAATGAATATTGACGCTTTGCTTGGAAAAGCAAAGTATTTTGAGTTACGTAATAATTTTAGCGGAGCCCTGGATTTGTTAAATCAAGTGATTGTAAGCAGTCCAAATTTTCTGCCTGGATTAATTGAAAAGATGAAGATGCAATTAGCGTTACAAGATTGGGAACAGGCTCTGGATTGTGCTAATAGGTAACTATTTTAAGCTTTGCTATTATGCTTCAATTTTAAAACATGTTTATTTATGATTTGGAATTTGTATATTTCAGAGCATTAATTTTGAATTCGCAATGCATTGAAGCAAGGAAATGTAAATTACTTCATGCCATTTGTATATCTGGGGATTATGAGATGGTTAGTATTTGCATATGCTGATGTTCTCGCTGTTACTGTTTTCGAACCCAATTAACATTTACATTAAATCTTTTATAGGCAAATAATCAGCTCTCTCAACTCATTGAATGCATAAAAATTTCGGAACCAAAAAATGCTGAAATTTTTTATGCAAACGCCAAGTTGTTTTCTCTTGTGGTACAATTTTTTTTTTCTTTTAACAATAAGTATATCCCAAAGTTGTTTGGTCTTATTAATGTATTTGGTTGTAGTGTGGCAGGCATGCTGATATTATTAATCAAACTTTGGCAATGGCTGAACTGGCCTCTGTGTTGAATGCAAGCAATGCAGACTATTTGACAGAACTTGGATTTCAATACTTGCTTCAAAACAAATCAAGAGAAGCTACCAAGTGCTTTCGTAATGCTACAAAGGTAGACGAGTCCAGCATAACTGCTTTAACTGGTATGCATTAACAGTATTTTCTTACAGAATTCATGTCTTTTTAATAACGTTTGTTGAATATTCTAAAAATTGTATATATATTTATACACAGTGACTTTAATTTATGTTTAGGAATTATCTTCTGCCAACTTCTTGATGGTAATTTTGATGTTGCTGAACAGCAGCTTGAGTTTCTCAAAGAAATCCACAAAGCAATTGGAATTTCTCCTGTAATTACATTTTCTTGTTAGTGCCAGTAGCCTTCATGAACTCGTAGCAATGTTCTACATTTTTGCTCATAGGAACTGTTATATCTATCAGCGCATTTATCTTTGAAAAGGGGCAACGTTTCAGCAGAATCATTGAAATATCTTAATGAATGTGTAGATGCACATTTTAAACGTTTTAAGGTATTTTTCGTTTATATTTTATCATTGTCGATTTTCAATACATTATTTGCTTTTTTTATTTACAGTTTTGCTTAATAGAATTTTACTACATTTCAGGGTTTACCTTTGGGATCGCAGTATTACATAAATATGAATCCAGATTTTTTGATTTTGATTTCAAAAGAATATTTAAACAGTGCACCAACGCAGGTATTAAGCAACCAAATTGAAATGGGTTTGCCATTTATTATCAGAAAATCATTATTAGTATTTTTAAATTTAAACTTCAGCCAAATCGACCTGGACAAACAATTCCACCGTCATTGATGCAGTGTATATCTGTATTGGACGTAGTGAATAAAGCATGTCCTGGACTTAGCGAATCACTTTACTTAATGGCCAAAGTTAAATACCTTTCAGGTAAGTCCACTTTAATGATACAGCTGGAACTATCATTTTTTTAAATGGTATATCTGAATTTATTATTTAATCACTATTGTTAGGTGAAATGAAAGCCTCTGGAAATATATTGCAACACATTTTGGATCAGTTAGATGCCACGCATGCACCAGCCCACTTGTTAATGGCTGAGGTTGTCAGATAAGCTAATTGGCTTGCTTATTAAGTTGCTATACATTCAATAAATCATAATGAGATGAATTGGATGTTATTTCATTTAGATCCATCTTCATGAAGGACGAACTCAACAGGCATGTAATTCCTTGGAGCGAGCAATAAGCTATAAATTTGAGGTAATCCATGCTTCTTCATAAAACGAAGGAACCAAGAAAGGCATACTAAAATATTCTCCCTTAATTTTTTTTTACTATACTGGATTGGGTCCTTTATTATAACTTTTAAGTACTTTAAATTTTGTAATACAATATTCATGATTATAATTTGACTGCAGGCTTATTTGCATGTTTACTTTTCTTTATATTTCAGATTAGAGACCACCCACTTTATCATATAATTAAAGCCCGTGTTGAAAAATCCCAAGGCAAATTGGAAGATGCGAGTAAGACTTTAATAACAGCTATGATGCTAGCTGGACTGAGACCTTCTAGTACGTTTAGCAGTTTTCTTTTTATATTACTAATATTGTTTCAATTGTTTTGTGTGGTTGATAATGTCAAAACTTGCAATGATTCAAATTTCTGATGATACTTTTGATTCTATCATCAGTTTTTACAAGGCAGTTTTTACAATTTTTTATTGCAAAAACTCAACATGACAAAAGAACTTGAAATGTGGTTAAAAACCAGTTGTTTGGTGGAGGGTTGAGTTATCACTGTGCTATCTTCTCGTTAAACAGTTCTTCATAATTGTAGGTGGTCAGACAAAAAAAAGATCGAAGCATGAACTTCAAAATTCTGATAAGGTTTCTTTGTATCTGGAGCTAGTTGAAATTCATAAATTAATGAACCAACAGGTGAAATTATTTTTTTCATAAAATTTATCCTGAAATCTTTAAACAGCATATTTATTGTGAAATATATATCCATAGCATGAAGCAATTAAAGTGATGCAAGATGGTATCAATCAGTTTCAAGGAACACCTGAAGAAGTGCGACTCTCAATTGCTAATGCTGATCTTGCACTAAGCACAGGAGACATTGATCAAGCTTTGACCATTCTGAGAAACATAAGTTCCGAGCAGCCATATTACTTGCAAGCCAGAGAAAAAATGGCAGAAATATACCTTCACCACCGTAAAGATAAACGTCTTTTTGCAAGTTGTTACAGGTTTTTATAATATGTTTACTCAATTACTGAATATAGCGATATCATTATTTGAAAGCACTGTCGTATCATGAAAGGTTTCATGTTTTTCATGAGATAATGATGGAAATATATGTGTGCGCGTGCTTTCCCCAGCCTTAGAAAAAGATCTTACAATCGGCCATTATTCTCCTGACATTGTTTATTATCTTATAGGGAGGTTGTTGAAAAAACTGGCAGCCTGCAATCAATTTTAATGCTTGGAGATGCTTATATGAGTATTCAAGAGGTAGAAAACGTGATTTGTTTTTGCTATCATGCTGTACATTATCTTGTTTTCTTACAAATGATGATTTTTAATTCTGTTTTTAGCCAGAAATGGCCATTGAGGTTTATGAACAAGCAATGAAAAAAAATCCTAGAGATACAACATTGGCAAGAAAAATTGGCCAAGCACTTGTGAAAACTCATAACTATGCTAAAGTCAGTTAAGGATGCACTGCTATATCTTATTTATTAAGTACACTGTATTTAACACTCATTTCTCATTCAACTGTTCATTATTTAGGCTATAAATTATTACAAGGAAGCCATTAAGAGTGAAAATCAGCGTTTTCTAAGGTAATATTAATAGCATGCAGAAATATTTGAAAATGATATTATTTTACTGATTCTACTGAGAAATACTTTTGCTTGCAAAATGCATATTTGTTATTAGATATGATTTGGGAGATTTGCTTTTACGTTTAAAACAACACGATAAAGCTGAAAAAGTGCTTGTGCAAGCGCTTGAACATGGATCTGGTATGTTCAAATATGTTAGTGAAAATTATTGAATTATCATTTGTTAACATACACCATAAATATTTCAGAGTCGGGTTCTTTGGATTTGGAATCATTAATGTCCGAGGCTAAGCTTCTGCTTTTACTTGCAAAAGTACATCAACAGTCTGGAAGAAACGTTCAAGGTGCAGTTTCATCTCTCACAAATGCCAGGGACATTCAAGCGAGGTACTTTTACCTATGAAACCTTTAATTGGATGAAGTTTGTCATTTACTCATACATGTATAACCTTAATAATTTAAGAATTATAAAAAGGGTGCAAGTTGAGCAACCAAACATTTTGGAAGAACAGCAGCAGCTTGCCTCAAGGCAAGTAGAGCTTTCCTTTTCGATATATTTATTCTTTCAGGTTTATCTGTTTTTAATTTCTATTTTGTTATTTGTGCCTTAGCATATGTTGTCAAATGGCAGAACACTACCAGTCTCAAAGAGACTTTGATAAAGCGACTCGACTCTATAAAGAAGCATTGATTTACAATGAAAAAGATTCCAAGGTCGGCGCAAATTTCATAGAGATTACTTGTATGGTTATGTTCTGCTTTATATCATTATGTGTACAGTATCAAAAATATCCTTGATATCTTTATATAGGCATTACTGGACTTGGCAAAGTTACATCTTTCACTTGGAGATTTGGAGTCATGCTTGTTTACTTGTAGTACATTACTTGATAATGACCCCGATCATGAAGATGCAACTGTGGTATGTTGTAATATATATTCAAATTGATAGGAAAATTCTGTTTATCATCTTTTAAAATTGAATAAAAAATGCTAGTTGTGTCATAATTTCAGAAGAATAAATTCCTTTGGTTTTCTTCTTTGATAGCGATTACATATTTTGTACTATCTATTTTTGTCTTATGCTTCTACATTTCTTTCTTGGCGTTTAGATGATGGCTGACCTTATGTTTCGCAGAAATAATTATGAAGTTGCAATGCACCATTTTAAGCAGCTCCTAACTCACAAACCTGGTAAGTGTATTTTAATGCATTTCCCACATTCTGAACGTGCCATATCTTATACCAGTAATTGAGTTATTTGAGTTATGGTCTTTTCAGATAATTATGGTGCATTAGGTAGGTTAATTGAAGTTCTGCGAAGAATTGGTAAACTTGATGATGTTCCTGCTTATTTGGAAAAAGCAGAAAAATCTTCAAGTAAAGCTGCCCAAGATGCTGGGTTTAACTTTTGTAAAGCTTTGTGTGAATGGTAAATTTTGGGTATTTTTATTATAATTGAAAAATACTTCATTGTTGATTGTTGAATTTTTATTATATTGATCGCCATCACACAGGTATACCGGAAATACAAATTCTGCTATCAAACTGTTCAATAAGGCAAGAAAAAGTAGCGAATGGGGACAACGTGCTATTTATAATATGATAGAAATTTGTCTGAACCCCGATAATGACACCATTGGTGGTGAAGTACTGGAGGAAGTGGATCTGGAAAATGGGTACATTTACAAATAAACTAATTTTCCATTTTATTTTTTGAGATGTCATTACATTACTTATTTACTTCTAATTTGATATCGATGTTTTAGTCAGTATGATAAACAGGATTTTCAAGATGTTGCTGTTAGGACTGCTGACAAGCTTATTAGAGTGAGTGGACAGTCATATATAGTATAGCTTAAAATTGTGTTGTAGAGTTCAAAATATTCTTAACTTTTTTAGTACTACTTATGAATGGTATTCACATTTGGTATATTTTTGACAAATTCTTAGTAGTATTGTAACAGAAAATAATTTAAATGGCATTGGTTCATGCTGTTTAATATTTATGAATAACATATCAAATAATATAAGATACAAGCAAACTTATAATCAATAGAAATTCAATTTTTGCTGTAGGGCTGATGTGATCTTCTAAACCATTTATTTTTTTAGGAATTAAAACCACAACCTGGAGATATTTATCAAATAATTTTGTCTAACTTTCTTCTGTTGGCAACCAGACAAAAAAGTGCTGCAGAAAAGGCCTTAGCAGAATTTATGCAGTTGGCTAGTATGCCAATTTATGTAATTATGTTAATGTTTACTTTCGCAGTATTGGTTAATATGAATATAATTATAATTAAAAAAAAAAATTCTTTTAGCGCGATCATGTTGGTGTACTTTTGGGAATAGCAACAGCATATATGATTCTAAAGCAGACTCCTAGAGCAAGAAATCAACTCAAGCGTGTATCAAAAGCAGGATGGACATTTGAGGAAGCGGAGTATTTAGAACGTTGCTGGTTACTATTGGCTGACATTTATATCCAAGTTAGTCTTTAATATTTTAATACATAATTTAATCCATATATTAAAATTTATTTTTGACTGCTATTGTTTGTTTTTGTAGTCTGGGAAATATGACATGGGACAGGATCTTCTAAGACGAGTGCTACAACATAATAAGGTATTCAATAAAGGAATATCTCTTTATTACTAAGTACTGTATCTTGGATTATATCATTTCATATGCACTCTGTAAAATCAATTTGGCGGAATTTATTTGATAATTTAAAACAATGCTATAACCAATGTTTTTTTGAATAGTCTGAATGTGGTTTACCTAAATTACGTGTATGCTATATCAGTTGTAAAAACAAAGTTTAAATTAATGAATTTACATGTTTTATTTATGCTAGTCATCTTGCAAGGCATATGAATATATGGGACTTATTATGGAAAAAGAACAATCCTACAGGGACGCTTCTCTCAACTATGAACTTGCCTGGAAATTTTCCAACAAAAGCAACCCAGTAATTGGTATGCAATTAACCAACGTTAATATACCATTTGCCAGTGTCTGTCATAACTTATAATAATGTAAAGATGATTGTTGTTGTAGGTTATAAGTTGGCGTTTAACTATATGAAAGCTAAAAGATATGTAGATGCCATAGATATATGTCAAAGTGTAAGTTCCTGTGCATTAGTCTCGCTGCCATTTATTATTTTACATTACATGAAACGTTATCTTTTTTCATCAGGTGCTGAGCAAATATCCTCACTACCCGAAGATAAAAAAGGAAATTTTGGATAAATCACGATCGAACCTCCGAATATAATATTAATAGTCGCACTTTCACTCCCCTAAAATTGTGTTTTCGGTACATTATTTATACACCCATACTTCATTATACTGTTTTTTTGCTATAACGTCTTTTTGATTTATAGCAATACTTCATTTAGCAGCTATGAAAACGACAATACCAATAGGACATTCCAGAGGGGGTTGTCCAGTTTGGACTAAAATCAATTAGAGATGTGTGGAGGTGTCATTTGAGCTACTCTGTTGTTTGCGAGCAGAACAGACTTGTCTAAGCCGCATCCATCGTTTTGGAGTCTGTTAAAAAGTGTTTGGCGATTGCTTGTTTTCAAAACTTGGAAACTTTCTTGATATGCACGTATGAAATTACCTGTGTGCACTTGTACTTGTACATGTAGATTACAGGTAAAATTAAAAGAAAAACACGCCATATCAACTGTAAACTTGTTGATTTTGCTAATTGGAATGGATTTTGTTAAATTTATATGGGTTTGTATGCAAAAAAAAAAAAACGGAACGTTACACGGCGTTTCACTTTACAGCCAACTTTCCTGAATCCTATCTAGGTCAGCGAGATATCAGCATGTAGCAATGCTAAGCCCAAGTGAGAGGTATTTTCATGGCCCACAGCTGAAGGTGAAGACGGATAGCCTGGGGCAGGTGAAAAGTTAATTTTCCCAGCAAAACTTTTTTCCTTTATGCGAGATTTTTTAAAGCACACAAAAGAATGAAAAATTATCTTACCAGTTATTCAGCAGTACGTACTTTAGTATCAGATTGATAGAAATATTGTCTAT
>JAQGAF010000340.1:0-56387 GCA_034687865.1 Kryphioiulus occultus
CTAATTGATGTGCGCGTGAGCAATGGCTACCAAAACCTGAAAAACCGGTTTTGGTAGTCATTTGCGGATGCGCACACAAATTAGTAAATTTCAATTAACAATTATTTTTTAGGATTGACACCCCCTAATGTACAAAATTATTTATAGCCGAATATGCGACGTTTACGTTACAGTATATCGACCCAAAAATTAACTTACTTTTTTGTCCTCGAGAACATTTGGTGATATTTACCATAATTTTTACTAGCTGAACATTTCTACATCAATTATATTTAAATTGCCTCAACTGTTATACAAACCCTCCATGCTTTTTGCTGGTAATCCCAATTTCTCATTTTTATTTTAGTGTATTTAACCGTTAATAATGTGGGCCCGAAACTCGACGTCTATTGCGAAAATACTGCATTTAATGTTTCATTATTTTCTTTAGGCTAATGCTGCATTTATAATTAAATCCAATTGTGTAGACATATATTTGAATATATAACTGTAGGCTTGATTTAAAACAGCAAATGAAGGCTGAAGTGGCGCAAATATTAAATGCAGGTTTCTGCCTGCCAGCTAATTTCCAAAATCCATTATGAACGAAGACAGACAAACATTTTAAAAGCATGGTATCAAGCGACCCTTGTTATAAATAAACTTAATTTGTCACAATGAATATTTCAAATTTTCTCATGCCCAATGATTTATCATCGCTTGTTCTTCAACTGAACTACTTGCTTTCTCAGACGGCATAAATTCACATTATGAATCATTGTGATATCCCCTCATTCCACTGCAGGATAACTTTGAAACGTTGCTTTAGATTTGTTTAAACTCTAAATTCCCAGTCAAGTTGAAAACAAGTTTTATCATTGCAACACGAAACTACACGTGTATATTATTTTGATCTTAAAATTAGAAATTGTGATTATTAAATTAAGGTTGCGTTTTTTAAATGGAATGTACAATGCATGCAATACCTGCAATTAAAGTTATTAATACTATACATGTACATACTGTATAAGCATCTTTATCTCTTCCACGTACTTTAGCAGTATAGTGTTCTAAGCCAGAAGTACCTTTTTTGGATAAGCATGTAACGGTATATTTATAGGAAATCATCATTCTAAAGACAAACGAGGTACACTTTGACATTTTGTTAATATATTGGCATTATTTTTAAAATGTTTAAAATTTATTTCACAAGACGTTGTATGCTATATGCAATTATGAATTAATATCTACAGTGTACGCTAGTTTCTAGTGACATCAAATATCATTCACCCATAAAATGTTGACCATTGTTTTCTATAAAAGAAATAAAAATATTCAATAACGACATTTCTAAACTTTTTTGCCAATGTATAGTTACAGTAGCTTGGAAGTCTAATGTCTAATGTTTCTCATTTCTCCGATGATTTTTCGGTACCTTCAAGTTCTATTATGACGTCTCCATGAAAAAGTATATATTTTCTATTCCGCTAAACGATGGCTGCAGAAAGCGTACTTTAAAAAAATAATAACGTAAGAAGTAATAAAACAACACTTCCAGCTGGAAAACAACAGTTGCTATTGACAAGGTTATCAGTAACCGTATATTAAATGCAATTATTTTTTATATTTTTATTACGGAAAAAGGTTGAGATCGTTCTACTCAACTGTGCTTTAGTCCATTATCTTCAGCAGCGCAACAAGATTCCAATTACAGTATAGCTACGGTGATATTGATTTCAAGCGCGACATTACAAGCCCAGTAAATTGAACATAAAATACTATCATCCAATTTCCAAGTTGGAAACATCTATGTCCTTCTGCCCATTAAATGCTTTCATTTGACATTGCGTTCCATCATTAAAAATCTCTTCTAAACCAATTCCAGGCTCAAGTTCTCGCTTATAACCCGCACTTGTACTGCGAGAGGGTTGGCCAACTAACTTATAAATAATGAAATGTGGTTTTTGGACAGTGACATTAATTTTAATTTCTCACTAATTTCCCGTGAACTCCCCCCCTGGAGAGTGACCACATCTATTCCCCCAATAATCCTCTTGGCTAACTGGGACCCCCAACAACGTGCATTTATTGAACTTACAATGGCGCTCACTACTGCATTTGCACTTTGCTTTACCAATTTGCTTTAATGTTTCTCGCCCCTTTTTCCAATTCCGATAGCGAGGAACCTAAATATCGACATTCACGAGGGTCTAAATGAGATTCAGTAGCAATTTTGCCAGTTACATTCAGTCTTGTTCATTTTCTCGCATCTGCTATTTCGGACTTTACATCCGTTTTCCCCACAATCAAACAGTTAATTATACGAAGCACCTATTATCTCGACCAAGGTACAATTTCGATATGTTCCATTCAAATAATGTTAAGAAAGTGACCAAATCTGTGGATGTTGTTTACATGTGTACACTAAATGTGGGCGCCATCGATATCGTCCTTGTTCTGATCATCGGATCAAGGCACACAAGTCGGTTACATTATTTCATAGGGTATCAGATGAAAAATGGACTAGCTGAAAATGGTTTTGCGAATTAAAGAAACACAATATGGTAGAAACGCACTTACTTTCTTTATGATAACGAAATCCTAGTATTTTAACTAGCATAATTTTGAAAATGTAATTTACCCTCATTTGTCGTCTGCATAGTTCAACGACAAAGCTTCCATTAATAAAACAATTCGTAACCATGTATCTACGTCATTTCTGACAATGCCTTTATTATACAGTAGGCTGTTTGCCTAATTTGACATTAATTGGTCAGGTTTCATCGCATTGTTTTCAATTAATAATTACAAAATCTGCGACCTTCGAATCCATATATTCGAGAAGTGAAATAATTTCCCATAATAATAAGAGCACATTACGCCATTTACAATGAATTCGTTGTTAAATTCATTAAATTCACCGTAATTTTCTACCTCACAGAAAATGTACGATAATTTCTCTTAAAGTACATGGATGTATTGAACCTTAAACAGAATGTTAATACCGCATAACAAGGCATCCAAGAAAAATGCGATAATTAAAATCGCGGTAGATAAACGTGGTTACTTACTACGTTGGTAATTAATTAGGTGAACAGCCTGCTTTGAAGGTTTTCGCAGTGGATTGTGGGACCGCGAACTGACGCCACAGGGTAAATACAGCATTACCGAGTTTTAATCTTGTTTTCCATTACTTGTTTTCGCCATTTTCTAATTTGTAAAACTAGATTTTAGTTCGGTATATACATTATGTCCTCAGAGTTAGGATTCGGGTAATTAGTAGTTTAATCTTGAGTGATAAATTAGTGCACTCGTACATGTATAGTACATTCGTAATGGTAGCCTACATTGTATATGTTTGCGCTAATTTGCTTATCCTGCATTGTTGCCTCTATTGTGAGATTAAACTGCCAATTATAATTGCTTATATGCAAAACAAGCACTGGTACTGTTTTTCTTCGGATTTAATTTATATTTCCACTTAATGGAAATGATCTATCATCTGATCTTTGTTCAAAATTTGTAGTTAACTATCACTATAGTTTGCAGTTAAGTCCATTAACAAAGATAGCTATCCGTGACTACATACACAGTAAGTGTGAAAGAATTTTTCTCCATCAATTGAGAACAAGGGAGTTGGGATTTTTAATAAGATTTTTATCTTTTTTTTCACTTGAATTCGCAGTTTGCCAGAAATGATGTTGGCTGCATTGGTTCGCTCAAGAGAATGTGCACATACATGTATAGGATACTTTCCTATGGTTGCATTGCCACCATAATCGAGCTCGAAATGTTGCGATAATGACTTTCGGGTAATGGGGATTCTATTGTGCTTGGTCGAGTGTCATTTCTAGTTGTAATGCTACATAACATTAGCAAAGACTGATAAATGCTTCCCCGTATAAAAGGGTGGGCTTTGTTTCACTCATAAAGTGCTCGCTATCTGCGCCACTTTCCTGATCCGACCCAACACATTTTCATTACCTCTCTTTAGATCAGACACTTTTAGAGAATCATCTATTGGTATCCACCGCATTTTCGATATTGAATAGGTATTACCATTCCTACTGCTATTCCCTAGTATATGAGAGTTTTCATGAGAAAGGCTCCCTATCTCTATCGGTTGGGAGGGTATTAGATGTCCTTTTGTCATAAATAAGACATAATGTACCGAATCATTTGCCACTTTAATGGCGCACTTATAATCCCAATTGGCCCAGTAGACCCACAAAAGTGCTAATGAAATCGATGCAGTTTGTTTGGGGGGCCTTTAAATTTGTTTGATGGCCGTTTATAAGAAAGGCGAGCAGTCGTTAAGTTTTTACATGATCGAAGTGCTAATCCGAAACATAAAATTGACATTTGAAACGGATTATGGCCAGCAATCACAGTGAGGTCTAATTGGGTGACAAGGTTTCTTTGACGTTTAACAGCAAAATTGGACGCTAACAGCCTATACGAATAAAATTGACCCACTACTGAAAATGTTTACCCTAAATTGAAATTGTTGACATTTTTCATTAACAGATTAATCCCAAATTATTTGGAAAGTTACATCACATTAGTTAAGCGCATTAACGGACTCAAAAGAATTAATTGCAGGTACACTGTACACAACTTTGTGAATTGTGAGCAAGCTCTTTCTAAATATAAAAATATGATGTACAAATAACATAATATTTATGCTCAAACTTTTTTGTTTACCTTTATGGTATACACGCTGTGTTTTTTTTCAGTTTCACTTTAGGGTTTATTGGGAAAAAACATCTAAAATACCTGAATCTTTTCTCCCCAGTATGTCACTTTTAACGATGGACTCTGTATGAAAAATAACCTCTGGCTAAGTCAGAATTACTTTTCATCGTTGAATTTCTCCTTCTTGCTACATTCGATGGTTACCATGGAGACTATGAAAGAAATTATTAATTCTATATATGATACATATTTATCCACATTGAATTTTTCATTGACTTGACTCGCATTATGCCAAGATTCGCGAACAAGATTTGATTTCTTGGAGCTTATAGTCAGCTTTAAAGCTGCAATTGTGATTGATATTTTTTCACGCAATTTCGAATCACTCAGTAGCCCTTTGATAGGAATTGGACCAATTATGGACACATATATCATACCATTTGACAGCCCCAATCCTTTAAATCTACCTTTTGTTGAGTGCCATAAAATTTGTTCTTGGCATTCAATCTTTATAGGGAGTTTGTCGATGAAAAAAACGTTACCAATATTTAAGGTTTAGAGATTTAAGAAATAATATGACGATGATGGGCATAAAAAGTGCGGAAACTATCTCTTAGATGTTCGCTTCATTTGAGTCTTGGCTTTCCAAAGACAAGGTTCAAAATATAACGTGAAGAAAATTTTGAGCAGTTTTGCTGACTGCATAGGATGCCATTTTTCACATTGGGAGACGATCTTCGAGGCATTATAAAACGTTAGGGATCACTCCATAATCCTTTGGAATCCATCTATGGTTCATCACTCAGCTTCTTTGCTTCGTTTCATCTCGTCTCCCTCGGTTTCTTACTTTCATTTTTTCGCTATCGATGAAGACGAACAACCCTTTGATATGTGGTGCATGTACTCGTGTAATACAACACCACCCTAAAACATGACATTTACTATCTCAAACTAAAATGGACATCGTGTTATAAATGAAATTTCAGCTTTCGGGCAAAGCGGACTAAAATGAACATTTAATTTTGGGCAAAGTTGACTAAAATGCAGAATGTGAACTTATAATTCTTGAAAAAGATATAAATTTATAAGATTACACTAATACCGTGCATAACAATTAGTTTAAAGGCATACACCTATATACAATGTGTCCAAGTTATGTCAAATTCGGGTTTACATCATTTGTCTTAAACATGTGTATTCCTGCCACTATTTTCCTGTTCGTGTTTTTCAAAATAGCCGCTTTCTCCCTAGTGTTTTGATTTTATGACTACTGTCGATAAAAGTAGCTAAAGCTAATTTACCAAAAAATACGATGATCTTATAGATAAGTAGATATGCATGTATTCATTTGCCACATTAATTTTGTAATGCTAAAGTATATACATTTTTTCAAAATTACCTTCCATTGACTGTTTATGAGCAGTTACATTATATTAAATATCGACTATTTCATACAGTAGCAATATTGCTGCTCAAATAATATCCAAAGTCCTGTTTTAAATTGACAAGCTTGAACGTACTGTATTCCACTTTACAGCTAACAACTTGTTGAGTGAACGTTCGATATGTGGGAAAGTTTTTGGTCGCCACTTTCACTTTTTCTTGACCAATATCCAATGACAATCTATGTATCTATCTATAATAATAACAGTGATGATTTTGCAATAAAAGCACAAAGAGAAGAATAGCTCTTTCCCATATATGAATATCAATACATTTTGATACTTCTTTCCTCAGCTAGAAAGGGATGGAAAAGAAAAAATCCACAGCATCCCATGTGGAAGGACTCGTCGAGTTCGGTGATGAAAAAGTACGAGGACTGAATAGGATATTTGTAGCTTTAGGTCACAACGGAATATATGCAAGGCATGACCATATTGCCAAAGAAAATAAGCCCCAGGGAGATATGGAAATATATTAGTGGGGGGTGATTTGGCGAGAGCTAGATCGATCATGCCCAAACTGCTGCGATGCTGCTATAACATGGAGGTTTTCACATACTGTATCTGGCTCGCTCCTATGCAGGTGGATGCAAAGGCGTTAAAACTGAGTGTTGATCGATGGACGCATGCGCAGCCGACACTCTATGGTGGAGCCATGTCTGTAGAATATGTTTCTAAGTTAGTTTGGCAGACGTGTCATGCGATCTCCTGCTGTTTTCACTGCATCAAAATTCTCATCTCTCTTGTCTTTTTATATAAAGGCACCTCTTTGAGATTCTGTCAGCGGCGAGCGATTTATGTCCCGTGTAGTTTGATATTGCGCCGAGTTGCCGAGAAAAATTCCATCAAATCTTCGTCAGTGTTCAATCCAGACACCGAATACTACCGATATTGTACATAGATTAAATTCGCGAAAAACAGGACTGGAAACGTACGTAGCAAATGGGTTTGCAGAAGGGAAATAAGGCACAAGGGAATGTCAGACATACAAGGGACGTGTTCTCGCGTCTGATTTTTAGATTCGATGGAGCCAGACCTTGAAAAATTGACAAATATTCATTGAAATCCTCGTCTAAATATACACCATACATGTGCGAGTAACACCTATCGTTTATCCTTTGATTGTTTTTATTTATGCTTATGCCCATGAATACGAAAACAAGGATTTTTACGGTGAGAGTCCTGCTGCTGCCCTAATCCGGCGAAGGCGTAATGAGATAGCGAGCTTCTCCTAACGACTCGGAAGCTGGCAGTGATTGCCTGCAATTAGCACAGACAAAATAGAGCAATTACATTTTAGATTAGTTTAGGGAACTTAAGATAGGCTAGATTAGGATAAATACAAGAAAAAAAACACAAAGCACAAAATAGCTAAATTCCTACATCTAAGACAGCTGGTGTCAATCTTGTCCACTATAAAATTTGGAGCAGATTTCGAGCAGGCAAAAAACAATGTTGCAATAACTGTATTATGCACACCCTGTATGTCCTTGCACAAACGTCGCATCTGGCATAAACTAGTATCTGTATGTATTTGTTTTATTCACATCTATTTAATATTTATGAAATATAATAAGTGAATGTTTAGAAACTTTTACTTTATGATAAATCTCGTCAATTAATATATTTCTAAAAATTCACGTACCGTAATTCTAATTGAACGAAATTAATGCCTGTGTACACAATACGACGCAACAGCAGTAACTTGATTATGAGAGTCCTGCAACGGCTAGAGTAATGGTCAGAGAGTTTTCTGTTACATACTGTATGTTCATTTATAAGAAATATTGGTACATGAGCAAGTACTAATCTGTTTGAAGATGTACAAGGCATTTTATGTACCTTATTGTGCCTTCTCAATGGTTAATTAACGAGAGTTGCTTGAGCAGCGCCATCATGACCTTACTTAGCGCGGAAAGGTTTATGATAACTCCGATTTCCTCTCCCAAAATCTATAAAATATTTATCGTTCAAAAAGCATTTAGCTAATGCTATTGGAATTGAAAAGTATTCTCAGAGGCGCTTTATTTGATCGTAAAATGACGGCACGTTCGTAAATTTGATCACTATGAATACGCAACCAAAGTATTTTGGATTTAAATGCGACAGATTTCTCGCATATTATTTCTTATTTTCAACTTACATTTTCGAACTTCCTTGGTCTTTATCGTGTCGCTTGACCTAATGCGATAATCGATTAGGTTAAGTAAAAAATGATTTGAAAAGTTATTTAAGCATTTAGACAATTATTTCCATTTTGGGTTGCATGCCTGAGAAAGAATTGTCTAATTGTCCATGAAAGTGAAATAAAATATCGAAGACAGACCAATAAATTTCCACATTTTTGGTTATATCAGATAGAGTAAAAATGACCTTGCATTGATGATACATACCCTGCCACTCATCTGTTCATTTCACTATATCACACGTACACTTTGTAATATAAACACAGGAAATGGGTCGTTCTATAGTGGCTGGCGTAATATGCATCCCTCTGATCCAATCCCCTGTTGAGTTTCACGAGTGCCAACCTGGGGTCATTTTTACCCAACATATCCGTACATACAAAATATATCCTAAAATACATGTACATGTATCTAAGGGACTCTAACGGCATGTAATAAGATCTCATTGGTGATATCGAGTTGAATTTTCTTTATTTTAAATTTTTACCCAAAAAATATAATTAATTTCAACCTGGGGTGTATTTTACCCAATTTGAAAATCGACTTTTTTAAAGTAAGATGTCCATAGGTTTTCTCGTCATAAACCAATTATTTAACATTCTGATGAGGATGTGTAAAAATCTTGGTACATCACAAAATGAGATTTGGCATATTTTACTTCGAAGAAAACAGTACAATAGTATTAACCTGGGGGCATTTTTTACGCATTTTGTGACTGGATTGTTTTTGGAAATACATGCAACTACTGTATAAGGCGTACCACGCGAATTTGATGCATAGAAGGCTAATTTGGCATTCTGTTGAGAATATCTAATTGCGGGAATTTAAAAATACAGAATTGTTAATTATTGCGAGCAACAAATTGGGGTTGAAAAAGACCCCAGGGCGGCATCAGAGGGTTATTTTCGCTCAGTTTTCCATGAAGCCGTGCAATTCATTTGCCTTGGTGAATCAGTCTACATGTATCGAGCAAGATGCTTATTTCACGAAATTCTGGGAATTTAAAGACAAAATTACAGAATTGTGAATTACTACGAACAATAAGGTGGTAATGAAAATGACCCCAGGGGGGCATCAGAGGGTCTTTCTCATTTAGTTTTCCATAAAGCCATGTAATTAATTCACCTTGATGAATCGGTGTACATGTATCGAGCAAGATGCATATACATGCATTTTACGACGCACTTCTTTCACCACATTCGTGTCATCATCCTTTGATTAAATTATTTAAAAGTGGAAAAAGTTGCTTTCCCTTGATCGATAATACGATGAACTTTACAGCTCTATGGCGGTAATAAAAGTCGCTATAAATGTTCCATTGGATTGGTGGCATCGTGTAATTCCAGTATCGGTTCCTTGAGTCTGAACGCGGCATCTTTTGCATATTGTATGAGATTTGCACCACCACTGTCACGTATTTGCAAGGCAAATCGCTCAACTCGCACGATTTAAATAGCCAATATGAGTAATTAAGTTAAGACCTGCCAACTTCGCTAATTAAACCTGTCTTTTATAAATAAGACATCAGCTGCTCTCGTACCTATAGCATGCTGAGCGTTGCTATACACTTAGCCTAAATCAAGCTGGCGTCTGTGCAGTAATTCATCATAGCTAGCACACAACCCGCTCGGTGACATCCTGGGAGAGAAATGTCGAGGCGAGAAACACCGTTTAAATGGCTTTTGTCAGAGGCGGTATCACTCGGGGAACTTTGATACATGCACTACATGAAAAACTACTTTACTTCATTGTGGAAAAAGCCAGCCAATATTAGGTTCTAATTTATAATTAAGTCCTCTCTATAGCGTCGTTGCTCCTGTAGGCTACAAAAGCCTCATAAAGCACTTCGTTCTCGAGCTTAACACCAGTTTGGCCCCGGAGGACTGGCTTGTATCGTCCATTGTATGCAGGTTCTCGATTTTACTACGACCAGAAATCATGCATGCAGTTTCTATGCCCATATTTTAGACTTAAATTATTAATACAATGGATACCGACACGTGTGGTTAACTGCGCCGACTCAAAATGCCATGAAAAATAAATGCTGTGTCAATTCGTGCATCATAGAAATGTGGAATATTCATAAAACCATTCAAGTTTCTGGGGTCTATTCATGTCGAACCCCCTAGCTACCAAACTGTATTCACCTACTGATTGTAGGATACTGAGTAGAATTGAATTGAAACGTGCCTGAATCGATACAAGTTGTATTAGAAATCTTGAATTGTTTTATTGCTGCAAGCACTCATAAATCTTATATCAATCTGGGTTTTTACATTTGAAATTTGTGTGCATAACTGACATCTTACAATTGGTAAGGTTAGACATGCTTTTGGTGATCTACTGCCTGTTATTTAACTTGGTAGCTCTACGTTAAGCATAACTGAAATGATCCCTGTGTTGGTTTTCGGGGGTGTTGGTCTGAAAACTGTTTTGCTAACTCGGGTGGTTGCATTTTCTTGCAATTGTTAAGGTATTTAATGGGGATTATAGCAATAATTGTGTAACCGTTTTATCTCTTCATCACCGCTTGATCCACTCGCAGGACTCGTAATGTCCAAAGTATTTAAAGTGTCCAGTTTTGTTCGCCCCATTACCAGCAGTATTGACTATATATCTTTTGTCCCATTTAGTTTCTCTCCCGAACCTTTATCTGTGACAAATATGTCCACTTTGTTGCCGCCTTTCAACTGCTACCAAATATCCGATATCCTACTCACATGTTTGTTCTACTTCAATAATGTGGATGTACTGTATAAAATACTTGTGCAGAATTCCTCCCATGATGTCCAAAGGAGCCTTGAATACCTTGATTTACTGCATTTTAATTAAATGCTTGTGCTGTAATGCGCTTTCATACCAGGTCTTCCCTAAATGTCTAACCATTATTCGCAAATGTATCGAGTCGAAACGGCTACATCCAGATTAAAGCGAAAAATATATAATGTAGCGCGAGATCATTTGCGGTGAGGAGTTTCCCATAGAATTGTTTAAACCTTAATAAAATTAAAACAAAAGCTAAAGAGCTTTGCTACAGCGTATCGATTTGTAATAAGTACTAATGAGCTATGGAATATGGTTCTCAAGGCAGAAACAATGAAGTGCTGTGCATCGCAATTTGAGTTTTTATCCATGGAAATATTAAGCGAATGAAGCCGATATAATTTATCGTAAAAATTCATTTTGGGAATCCTTTCATTTCTGTGTCATTTACTCGAAATGCTTCATTGTTGTCACAGTTTTAGTATGCCAATTAAAGCTAGCGTCAGTGAGGCTTTTAGAGGCTGCATAAAAGGACAACTAAATTTTAAATCTTCGAATGAATAGCGAGTTCAGAATTGCTACGCATACAAGACAAGAAGCCATTAGGGTACTTCCTGCGATTTTGTTGAGGAATTAACAGGCAATCATGCACAAAATTTACCCAACTGGTACAGCTTAAACTTATTACTTAATACGCTATTGTATGCGTGACTGATTTAATTACTTAGTTTGAATAAGCTCTGGAAAGATCTGCAGGTTTTCAGCTTTTGGGCATCATTTAGAAAGTATGCTTTTCACCATTCAATGCTTGGAAGTTGGCCTAGACGAGCACTTGTAGAAAGTTTGTAGAAAATTTGTAGAAAGTTTAATTCATTTGCGAATTTTTTTTCCTCTGGGCGCTATTTTGCCTTGCAGGCATTGCGCCCTTAACCTCCACTAAACAAACAAACAAACAATTTTTTTCCACTTTTAATAATGGCGTATACATGTATAGACTTAGTCAGTCTTTCATTCCATGATCATTAAGTGGTTTGCTGATGGTTTGCTGAATTCAGCAATAATGAAATCATAAAATGGAAATCAACATGCTGGGAGTTTTGATGGCCTGCTCAGTCGTTTTTGTCATTGAACTTATCAATAGGCAAATATTTGCAAACCTTAATGCTTAGCCGCAAGTATTTTCTGACCTGAGGATCCATCCCTGAAGCAAAACCTATCAAATTGTTATTTATTTAGGTTATATAAGTATTGGATTTTTCAACTTATCCTCTCAGCCATTTGTCAACAAAAAGATCAACGGACCAGAGCAATACGCTAATGGAAATGCAAGACCCCCAAACATTCTTGACAGCACAATAGCACAATTTGAAATCCTTATTAGCGAAGATTATCAATTTGGAAAGGTATAAATTGGCTTTTAGATTACGATTTTGAGGTCGGTGTAATTTGATTTTTCAGGCATCAACAGTGCATGTATGGGTAACTCAGTCTTATAGATACTTCCATCCATAGCTTTGTACTTTATTTTTTTCTGCCACTGGATCTGACATCTCTCACATTCCCCAATCCATTGGATGTGCTGAAGCACGCCATTTTAATTGGCAAATCCCGGAAGAAGCATTTCCTGAAGGAAAATGATGAAGATTCCATCATCGGAGTCATCCATCACACCATGATCCCTATCTATTTATTGAAATCCTACACCAGTTTACTATTGCTCAGGTAAAGTTTCCAATACTGTATCTTACCAATAGTAAGCTTTTTTGTTGGCAACATCAGTAACCAGATAGCGATATATTGGGGGAACTTTTATAATAACATTCCTGAATCTAACTTTATCCTCATTGAAAAAGTTTGATATAAAGCCACAAAGCCAGTCGATTCCATCTGAGGATTTCTTCTACGCAAATGTAAAGTTAGTGGAGTATGCAAATGGTTTGAATCCACGTTGAGACCTACAAATCATATTCTACCACAAAGGTTTTTTTTTCAGTGTACAGGGTTGGTCAAAATGTGCCATTTTAAGTGACATTCTAACAAATTCGAACCATTTCGTCAAAGAATGCAATTGTTTAATTCGAATTGATCTAAACTAATGCATACGTAGGGTTCCCTCATACCTGGAAAACATGAAAAGTCAGGGAAATTGAAAGGACCTGTTAAAGTGAGGAAAATTTGATTTACTTTGAAAACACAAACACAAAAATCAAAAATGTGGAAGAAATTTATAATACAATTTAGCAATTTAAAAATAATGTAAATTTGTTCTTACTTTATCAAATTTTGTGTTATAAACAACAAAATAAACAACAAATACAGCAACCCTTGCACTAGCATACATTTTCCCATTTTTATTGGTCATGGGAAATTTGTTTTTAAAGCCTGCAAAAGTCAGGGAAAAGTCAAGGAAGTTCAAAATTTCATGTCTGGAGAAGTCCTGATACGTCAACGATGAGAAAGAACATACCAGCATCTCAATTAAGTTCATGCAGTAATGGTGATTAACGTCGTAAATATTTTACAATGAGCAAGTTGTAAAAAAATACCAGGCACGGCATCTATAAATATACAATCCATGTTTAAATAAGGTGTATTGTTGTCACAAGTATTTATCTAGGGGTTAATCCTAGGCGTATTCTGCTTTTGCCCTTGCTTTGTACAAAAGTAAAGCGAGTATGATCGATCAAATGAGATTGAGATAATCGTAGAACGGTTTTATTGAAACTTAATAAGATGTCAGAATAAATGATATAAGAACGCCTTGCCTCTCATAAAAGAGTTGATGTGTTCTTAACATTCGTGTAACTCAATCTTAGGATACGCTTTCATGCCTTTCGGTTTTTTCTCAATCAAACAAGGTTAATGAAACATTAAAACGTCACTTTTTTATCCAACCGGTGGGAGTTTTTGGACGTTTCGGAGGCGGTTGGGTACCTATTTTCCGGCTTAAACGAATTATCTTACAGTACCCCTGAGATACGACAGAAAATAACAAAAGATAAAAGACATTGGCAAAAGTGCTCTCGGAAGAAGGTCGTTAAGAAAATGAACTGTAACGGATGCGCTAGAACTCATGCATATAATTTTCTTCGTTCAAGTACCTCCCATATCACAGTGCATGGCCACCTTAACAATGTTTTTATTGGGGCGATTGCTATTGGCTGAATTTTAATTTGTCCGAAAAATTTCTCCAAGGAATTATATAAAAAGTCCTACTATTTCTATGCTTACACTAGCAAACTGAGTTGAATTGCATTTAAGACGAATTTCTATGAATGAGATGGACAATCTGATAGGAGTTTGGAACTACGATGTCGTATTTGAAGTCTTTCATCGATCTACTTTTATAAACAGTGAAAATTAGATTATCAAAACGATCTTTGTTTATTCATGAATGAGACTAATCAATTTATAGGTGTCAGAATTTCTATACTTAGGTATAAAAAGTGCATATGATATAAACGCCCCGAGGTTTCAGAAACAGCATCAGTATCTCGATTGGTCTTGAGTTGAAATCAGTTGAAATTATATAAATGAATATACACTGCAATTTATCAATTCGTAATGGTTATTTACTTTGTAGAACTGTCATTTATTTAATTAAAGACCCACGTTAAAGGGACACGCGATTTTGTTCGTATCAGCTAAATTCCATTTACATGTATGGATTTTCTGGATGATGTGCAGTTTATATGAAATTAAGTTTATTCAGTTATGGTAGACTCGCCTGATTTATTTGACATCCTTTGAGAAATAAAATGGTTTTTAAGAGCACAGATATTTATAACCTTAGATTGCTGTGTTATGTTTGTGCTTTAGGTCAGGTCTGGCGCGTCTGGTTTTAAGCCAATCAGTGTTTTATTACGTCTGTTGGTATGCGTGCATGTACAATTCTCTAAAATGCTTTGAATCATCTTTACGACCACACGTTTATGGGTGAAATGGTTGTGAAGCTTCTTCGCAGTTTTTCATGGCTAGCCAGTTTATTGATTCGGACTCAACTTCAGAAACTTCTCTAGAATTTTATAATTGTTTTAGTGCTAACCATGTTGTGGATGCGCCTAGTAATTCCCAAAAGCGGAATGTTTCCAAGTAATTCCCTGAAGTGGCGAAAGCTTCACGTATCTTAAAGAGTTTTCGGTTCCGCAAGAATAATCCTCAAGTTTTTAATAAGCAGCACACTTAAGACGTTTGGTCTCATGTGCCAAAAGACGACTTTGATTTCAACCAGTTGGCGATTTATTTCGCTTCTTTTTGCTGAGTTCACGTACACTGCCTTCTAAATAATAGCCTGGAGGCGTACATTTGCCAACGCCATCAATCTAAGATCCCTTTTTCTAAGAAGAACTGAAATTGAAAGACCAGGAAAACGTACAAGAAGTAACAAGTGCAACAATGCCCAGTCTTTGCATTAAGCAGGTTTACTTGGAGAAGTTCAGTTCAGCTGATTATTCCAAAGGCGCGTTTACAGTGTATAACAAAACATGTTATATTGCCAGGTTATACAACTTGTTTGAAAATGAGAAGAAAAATGTTATTTAACAATGTGTTATCTAACATTTGTTGCTTGCTGTGTGGGCAAAGATCTGCATGGGCATTCACTTTATAACGAAACATTATAATATGCTTGCAACAAATTAGTTTTGAATCGTGTTGTGCAGTTTGTCATATGACGTTATATAGAACCCGTTATGGATGGTATAATTTCTCTAAAAGTAATTTTAATAGTATAACAAAAGTCATCTCTGGACTACTAATTTTATGTAACAAGGTGATACAACTTGTATGAAAATGAGCAGAAAAAATGTTTTATAGTGTTGAAAAATTTTTCCTTTACAAAAGTAACGATTATAGGTCCTTTTGCAACTTTATACATATATCTGCATTGTTTGACAATGAGCCCAATCCAAAGTGGCGCCATCTCGAGACGGTCCAGGGCGCTAAGACCTCTTGCATGCTTGGACGACGTAAGCAGCTCGAATATTTTCTGCAATTTAGGTTTTGTCACGCTAAGCTCTCCAGTTCAAGATTAAGCTGATTTGTCGTTCTTTGCATGGCCTATAAACCGTGCTTCAGTAAATAACGTCACGCCATCGTTAACAACAGAATCCCTTTGCTTTTATAACGGTGTATAATTGAAAATGCTCTGACTAAACCTGCGGCTAGATGTAGGAGAACATCGTTGCACGAAACGTGAATTAGTGTGGCTAAATTTAGCTGGGTTCAGAGCGGAACTGCGTGCACACAAATGCTCATTATTTAATGAAATGCACACTAATGCCAAAACATTACGAACTGACTTGGTTTTTTATTTTCATGAATTTATTGGAAGGATTTCCAATCGATGAGCCTGCAATGTTGTAATTTTTAAAAATGTGCGATTTAGGTTAACATACAGTAATAATATCCAAATATTTTTTGAATACACGGTATACAGTGTACCTGCATGGTCACGGTCATGTTGCTAGGGGAAACATCAACTTAGTATAATCATACAATTTCTTCTGGACTTTCACATGGTATTATTATGGTAGTAACATTTAAAGGGCCTTTCAAACGCGCCCAAATACCTCGTGCATAAGGGATTTCAGCATAAATCGATCATTCGCCTTTAAAATGCAAAATCCATTTTGAAGTGGGACTGTTTGCATTATTGAATAACAAAGGCCATGTCTGAGTTTTCAAATCTTTGTTTTTACTTAAATTGCTATATTTTTGTCCACATTTCCGTTGACCTGACATTTGCATTATTTTTCAATTCCTAACTCGTTTTCTTTTCTAGGCTTGCTGAGGCTTCAACAACTCTTCCATATGATGTCACCCAATGGGACACTAGAAGTCCGAGTTGTAAAAAGAATCAGAAATGCCACCGAAGCCAATGATATACTACATGTCATTGAACAGTCAGACCTCTATAGTAAGAAATACGTCATCCTGGATTGCTCGACTGAGACCTCTAAAGAAATAATCATACGCCACGTGAGAGATGTGCGCATGGGTAGACGGAACTTTCACTTCCTATTAAGTGGGCTGGTGAGTTGTACATTCTATCCATTTTTCCCATATTCGATATTGGATACCCATAGTGGCCCAAGTATCACTTTATGCTTTGTGGGATACAGAAATAAGGCAACCAGATTTAACCCAATACTCAGACTATATACTTGTACCTCATATTTGCGAAATTGGCCTTAGCGCAGTAGCTGATTCAAGAGGGACCGCCAACGAATAAGCTTATGTTCATACCGAAAATATCAATCGCGATGGTTAGATAGATTGGTATCAGGATTTTAGTTTTCCATTTTATTATTATCATTGGTTTGCATGATATCCTGCAATCTTATGATTGTAACTTAAGAATGTGAAATAAAACCTGATCTTCCTTGCGAGTATATAAAATCCAAGCAAAAAAAACTTATTTTTCCTAAAATGATTCCATCGAATATGGAATCTTGTTGACTTGATTTGGTTTCCTCATTGCTTCCGTCTTTTGGCAGCGCTATACATGTAGTGTAAATATTTGGGTTTCTGATATGCATACATTTGTACACCGAGTAGTACATATCAAATCGAAATTAAAGTTGTCCCGGAAATTAATGCGCTGCGTCTTACTGAGAGTAGTTTGACAACAATATTCGTATACCAATACTTTACACTATATGCTCATATCGAATGATTCGAGGCAAACGAAAGTTCTTAGTTTCTTGGTTTTTTTCTTTTATAAGAAAATATTTTCCATCATTTCTGAGAAGAATCTTGTACATTTTCTTCGAATGCGAACCATGAAGATAAACACACGCTAATTACGTTCTCCAGAAAGTTAATTTTGACTGGACTTGTAGCCATTTCAATACATGTACTACATTTAAAAAATTTATTTGAAAAAAATTCTAAAATAATCGTTAATTTGTTTCCATGCATCCTAAAATAATCGTTAATTTGTTTCCATACATCCTAAAATACTGCTTAACATTTCTCCAAAAATGTCCTAAAAGTTATAAATTTCAATACTTGGAATTTGTTTGTCACCCTTGTACTGTACATCATACTTGACTAAACAATAAGGTTCATCTTAGAAATTATTGAAGTATATGAATATCAATTGTCACCGAACTCAAAAGGTAAATCCAGTTCCAGAATTGAAGGTAATATTACTGTGATCTAATCTCAATTTCATCTTGACTATCATGTCTGGAAACCAAATATGACAATACAAAACCACAGAACTCGTCCTCAGTCTACAAAACTGAATAATTATACCGTATGTGACTCTTTAAGTCATAGATGTAGGGTGCCACAGTGTCCATTAACAATCTGCATTATTTGCACACATGGTGCGTCTCAAACTGCATATGAAAAATAAGGCTCGTCAACGAGACTTGGCAAGTTCAAGCTCAAGGAGCCAAAAATTTCGCCTTCCTGCGAAGAGAAAGGAAACGACGAGTCATTTATGCAAATTTTATACGCCTTTTAAGGAGGATGGATTTTAATGATGTCACTAACCTATAAACGTTTTCTTAATCACTGCTGCAAGAACGTGCTCGGATGTGATTGCGGTATAATGCGGGGCACGGTCTTGATGTTAAGCCGGGATTAGCTAAAATTAAAATAGGCAAGCATAAAACTGGCATCTTCGTCACCATAATCCTTTGTCAATTGAAATTACGCAGCGAGTTTTAAGAGCATAGATGACGATGTCATTTTCTTAACAGCCATTCAATGCGGGCCTGTATCCAAAAGAGCCGACGCTTTATTTTCTGAAAACCTCATCGAGGTATATCTCGCTGGAAATTGTAGTCGGGGCTTGACTTTAGAGCCTCTCCTTGACAAACATAACAGCAAATCGATGATGTATAATCGACCTTCAATCACAAGCCCCTTTGCCTCAACTATAATGACCTTTAAGAAATTTATATGGCAACTACGGGCATCCATTTACTTTTATGCAGAGGGCGCGAAACTGTAGTCAGTGAAAGGATGCGACGAAAAGTTTCAGCAGTTTTAACTTGCATGGTGAACATGGTTTTGTTGCTACCCCATGCATGTGTATGGGCAATCGCTACGTACACAAATGTAATGCTTGTTTGCTGGTGATGAGGGGATCATTATAAAAGTTACTTTATTAGCAGCGCAAAATTTCGGCTTGTTTTTGCTCCAACATGTGTTGTCTTTTGGGGGTTAGGAAAGTGAATGAAACCTTTAATCGATACAGTGGATGCATTTACCCTCTGGCGAGGAAGCTGTCAAATTCATTTAGGTTTCTTTTTCTGTTGCGTGCAATGATCGTCGCCGATGGCCTTATTTCTTGATAAGGAACTACGATTTCGCTTACCGAAATCCATTATTTTCTTTTAAATCCAATGTGGCTCGGAGTGGTGATTATAGGATTACCATGACAACCTAGGATTGAGATGTTCATATCCCAAACCGCATAATGGACTTTCTCCAATGGGAGAATAAATAATCCATCGAATTTCGCTTCTGTTTTTGTTTATAAGCTATTAATGAAGCCATTTAGCCTCGAGGCTCTGATAAGCTGTCATTGGGCGTCAGTGGCAACTTCGCAAATGAATTTAATCTACCCCCGTTTGGGAATTCCAACTGGTACGTTATTTCGATACACCTTTCCAGCTCAGGAATAATATACTGTTGTTTTCGCAAAACTTGCAGTGATGCCGCCATACGTAAAATAAAAAAAAATTGTGCTTTTACCTTTTCCAAACTTTGGTCAATGCAACTTTTACAGTATTTTAAAAAATAATTATTGTAAATAGGGTAGGATTTTATGATCAACCTGCATAATTTGACGTCCTTAACTGTTAGGCGATCTAAGAAAAACAGTGTCTAAGTAATTATTGAATGTTATCAGTAGTTTTTAGTACTTTTTGGATTTCCAACACATCATTAGATTGAATGGAGCGGGGATAACCTGGGATCCAGTGGTCGTTTTGATGCCTCCTAGAGCCATTGGGCCATCGTTTCTGATTGAAAAGTAAAGAGAAAGCTGATGCGCTTCAGTCGTTGCTTTTACGGACTGTTTGTTGCCAATGTATCGACTCTGAAACGCAACTTTGGAAGGCTTCTCGCTAGCCATCTTTTCCATCTAATCTCATGGATTTTGGTTTATGAGGAGAATATTTTTCCAATGCTATTTCACCATCCCAATTTTTTTTTTCTTCGCACTCCGGCTTTTCTTCCACTTTGTGTTTTCCTTACAGCCGATGGGATGCTATGTTTTTTATGGTCCGTGTCTATCTTTGCGTTATTTTTTCTTCTTTTTGACTGCAGTCGTTTCATATGAATGGACCTTTGGCTTTATTCCTTCTTCACAACATTTGCTACCAACTCATTGCATTTCGTTTTATTAGGCCTTCGCATCATTTCCCTTCTAGTTATGCACTATTCCGGCGGTTTTAAAATCCAAACCTCGTCTCGTTTTTTATTGCTGATTTGCTTTCTGTGGCTCTGCGAATTTGACCACGCCAGAAACTGTTTCAGGTGCTCGTGTCTGTTTTTACGATACGAAAATTGCATTAGCCGATTGTCGTATTCCAGCAAGCATTATTACTGCGGGATTTGAACGGGGAAATTGAAATCACTCGTGGTCGGATGTTTGTCCTCGTAGCAAGGCCTAATGTCACCCTGACCTGTATCTGAAACACAATTTTTGTAACTCAATTAACGAACGCATAATTGCGTACTCAAATGGTATCTTGGTATTGTCAGTTTGATTGCTGACGCAAATATATGGGCCCCCTTTCTGAAAGGTGAACTTTTGTTTTGACACATAATGCTGTCGTGCAGTGCAGTGCAACTTCGATTAACCGTCAGTCTCTGTAACTGACGGTTATGTCAAGAAACAAGAAACCCTCCAAAAACTTTTTTTTAAAGGAAAACAAAGTACCTTCAGATACAAAGGTAAAATCGTATACGACGTGCACTCGTACAGAGAATTGTCCGTTCAACAGCAACAGAAATTGATAAATGTTTAAAAAATATAAATACATGTATATACATGTACGTATTAAAAATAAAAATATGCATAATTTATTCAATTATCCATCAATTCCAATATCCGCCAGACCAACGGTCCCGACCCCTGGCGGATAATCGAAGTTTCACTGTATGTAGGCCTACTTTTATTTTTTTTCAACTATTGTTTTATGGATTTCAAGATGCAAGAGGGTAATTAACGCCAGTTTACGAATTGCCCACGCCTTGCATGGTCAACTTTAACCTGTACTTGTGCCTGAAACACGATTTTTGTAACTCTATGAACGCATAATCGTGTACTGAATATCTTGGTATTGTCAGTTTGATTGTTGCGCAATGTACGGGCGCCCCTATCTGAAAGGTGAACTTTTGTTGTGACACATAATGGTGTAATATGATGATGTTGTAATGGCCTCGGTGCCAACGTTCAGTATACGCTTTTATTTTCTGTCAACTATTGTTTTATGGATTTCAAGATACAAGAGGGTCAATTTACGAATTGCCGACGCCGTGTAGCTGATGTTTAAATGGAAGAGCTGATCACTTTTCATAAACACAGTTAGCACCTGTCATGGACAGCATTTTTCTTCGAAGAACATGAACAGCTCATTTTTCTCAGCTTTATTTACCGTACCTCGGAGATTCCGATATCATAAAGGGAACGAGGAGCAATGTGATCGTTGGCAGTTTATTTATGATTAGGGCCACTGCTGCAGTAGCCCCTTTGTCAAGATCAACATTCCAATAGCTGCATCTGAGATTGTAGTTAGATAGTAATGCAGTTTTTAAAGCATAGCCTACATCTGCAACGTTGACATGTAGACTAAGGGCACAAGAGCTATAGCAAAACTCGATGTTTGAAATTTTAATTTCGCCATCCTATTGTGTTCATTTATACAAATCGAGGTTTTCAATTTGCGAGTGAAGATTTAAATGCTCGAGCGTCTGAAATAATGGCAGCGAGTTGGTAATAAGACTTTCTTTTTTCCTATCTAGCGTCAACTTGGCCATTGCAAGCCTCTCTGATTAATGTTTTTTGGCTCCTTTTTTGCTTGTTTCGCAATTACAATTTACTCAGTGGGAAACATTCATTTCCTTTTCCCAAATTGACACCTGCTGCTTGTTTGTGAAGGCATTGCCAACCAAACTGCCAATAAAACGCGTGTACGTGGTGTATGATTATTACACAGTTCTTTGGCTTGACAGTATTGTTTAAATAATGTCAACGGCTACACACTATGCATGCTAAAAGTCTTTTTGCCAGCGCAAATCTGATAGGCTTTCAAAGATTGCGCTTTTCAAATGTTTCGCTTCCATTTGCGAATCGATTATTACTTTACATGTAGTTACGAAGTTGCGCAAAAAAACCACTGGAATTTAGGCAACCAAATTTTAATTCGGGTTTCTTTAAAAGTGAATTGACAATTTCAAATTGCTTCACTCGTTGTACATGTATCATTCCTTCGAAGGGATTTTCACTGAATTAAAATATATACTGATAATCTCAGTGCTTGGGCTTATTTAGTTCCGCATGTATCCGACTCAAGAGCAATGTTTAAATATGTATCAGAAAGTTCTACTGCTCTAGGCATGCCTCAGTTGGTAATGTACTGCAGCATGGATGGTGCCGGTAAATTTATGGGAGAGCCATCCAAGCAGTTCATTTTCTGTTTTAACGTTCCCACAAGGATCATTTTTATTGCACGTACATGCTTATATACTGTAAACTTGCTTTACTGAAAATTGCAACCTTCTATTAGAATTTCACCCCTGGAGCACATTCGTCGGGTATACCCTTACACAAACTCATACATGTACATTTACGCATGCGAATATCTCTTATATGCGTTTAGGTCTTTACCCCTCTACTTGCCAGATGCACAATCTTTCATTATTCCGAACAGAAAATTTCATTTGGAGTATGAAGAAGGAGCATTGTATACTGTACGTGTAGTATAGCATTCACGTATGTTTTTCAATGTTAAATATTGCCTACAACGAAAGTTTGTTTGCCTCTGATGATCTTTCAAATGATTAATTCCTTGTATAAATGAGAATTAATTTATACGGTAGATTTACCGGCATGTCATTTACCTTAAGAATTTACAATGTATTATACGGTATATACATGTACAATGTACAAGATTAAGCATGGCTATTGGGCTCGAACAATGCTAGTTTAAGCTTATACATGTAGTTATTGACGATGTCAGGTTGATTTCTAATCACAGGGAAAGAGCATATGAAGGTCGTTTCTTGATTAAACAAAAGTATAGATGCAAAATAATTTTTTTGAATTGTATGGCAATTTTAATTTTATAAATACATGGAAGTTGTCCTGTTTGCCTTCATTTCCGTGAACAACTTTTAAGTACAAAGCAACTTCAATTATCCGGCACGCGTTTAATCGTCAGTCTATGTTTACCGTCAGCATGTCAAGAAACAAGAAACTATTTTTTTGAAAATAAAATAGTTTCACAAACAAAATTACAAATGTATTACAACTGTATATGTACTTGTATATATGAATTCAGTTATCCGTCTATTCGAATATCCGCCGCACCTGCGGTACCGACCCCTGGCGGATAATGAACGTTTCGCTGTAATTTCAATATGAGTCTACAAAATGTTTGGCGAAAATGATATTAAACAAAATTTGGTTGGGCTTTCCCTAAATTCAATTACACGGATTATTGCAGAGCCCGTATTTAAATTCTTCATGAGACTGCTTTTAAGTTTTAATATTCAGTACACGAGTCAAAACAATCACAATTTCCTCTTTAAATATTTTCTGTTTCGTGAGTTGAGCGTGTGTGAAGCGCAAACGTTGTGTTTAGGACAGGATATAAATGACCCAATTTAATTAACATCCTGGTTTGTTTTGCATGCTATTTCGAGCATTTTTTTCGCTTCTCGCTAAATTTGCATCGGAGAAAAAGAGGAAAAAAGCTCGTATTCCTTTTAATTAAGCTCGCATATATTCAAATGAGACATGACACTGTTCATGTATCCCCATTGTGTGCACAAATAATTTACTGAAGCAAATGGCAGCTGAATGGAATGTTGCGATGTAAGGAAGATTTCGGTCTATTCACCAGCAGGCTGTTCATTTTGGGGCAAATGGCGAGCTTAAGAAAACCTTTCGTACTGTGAATAGAGCAGTGTGCTTGGCTATATCAGCCATGGCACTCGTATATTTACAATTTACTGCGCAATACACGCCTGAGAAGCGTTTTCAATTAAGATTCAAATTACTGGCGAAGAACGAAATTATTGCAGACTGAAATTGCATTTGCCGAGTCGACTGAAATTGCGCTCTGCAGGATGTGGCAAACTCTCAATGATGGTTTCACTAGCCAACCTCGAAAGTTAGAGCGAAGGAATGGGCCTTCTGGAAATTTCATATGTTTCTTATTTCTTATGATACATTAAAAAAAACTGCGCCTGTGTTCATGCGTAGCAGCCACGATGTGTTATTTGCATATTGAACGAAACGTGAAGGCTCGTAGAATTTCAAATCTTACTTAGTTTTATTTGTATTTGATTGTTTGTATTACCTTAGGCACGTTTAAAGGAATTTATTTTTCAACAAATGTAACTGTAGATATTACTTTTAGTGTCGCGGTTTTAACTCGCCAGCCTACCGAAAATGCAAATGTTGACGAAAACGGAATTGAAATTACTGATATGTTGAAATGAAAATGCCTTGTCAATTTATGAATTGCTTTGTTTGTTAATTCTCCGACCTTGCCTCGATATTTAACCATGCAATAACTTCTTGAGTTAACGTTCTATAGGAAGGAGTATTCCAATGTTTGTCAAGTTATTCAATTAATGTTAATCAATTGACATCGTTTTTAAAGTTATTCAAATGTGAGAAATAATAAAACAGTACAAGGTTGCTAGATTGTTACAAAATCGCGTATTCACTACACTGACAACCTTATCACAGTTCACATAAAAATCAATACTCGAAGAATGACTTACTGGAGTTGAACATTCAGATAAAGAATGGCTCTTAGATTAACTTTATTTTGAGTATAATATTATATTGCCCCAAGTGAAGTGGAGAAAAACACAAAGTTAACTTGCTGAATAAGGTAATCTTTGTTAATTTGTTGTTATACAAAATCTGTGTAATTTAACTCAGACTTAAGTACTGCTGAAATAAGCATCTGCGATATGGACCTGAGACACGTTAAAATCAAGGTGGCAGGTTAATTCTAAACATGTTTTTTATGAAATTCACTTTGCCATGTAATTTCAGTTTGATTTTGGGATCTAATGTATAAATACATCAATCTAGCCATCAGAACACTTCCATAATCATCAATACTGATATACTATACCAGTTGAATTGAATTTGGCTAAATTGTCTGTTCTTTTGACAGCATCAAGATTAAAAATGTTTTCGTTACCGTAACCGTGGCCATGACTAAGCTGAGTCTGCTCTATGATAGATAGCCTTTTGTCAAAAAGGACAATCGGGAAATTTCTCCTGAAATTGCATCACGTAATTTTATTTTAAGCCGACGCCGAGTTAATTTATCTTTGCTCTACCAAACTAATCTACTGATGATTGCGCGCCATTTCCGCCATCCTTCGGCGCATGATAACATCTGTAAAAAAACATACTTCATCAAATATTTATCATCTTTCATGGCATTATTTTTCGGGAAGGAACTCGGCAACGGATTTCTTGGAAAATATTTTCCTGACAGATTGGCTGACTAGAATAAACTACTTTCACGGCGTCATTAAAATGTAAAATGCAAAAAAATTTCTGCATCATCGATTAATAATTAATATTTCTAATAAGCGTACACTGTGTTTAAACTGAGTAGATTATATAAAAATCGCTGCTAGACGTGATTAAGTTCATAAATATGGTCAATGTGCTAAACAAATCAATTATATAAATACGTGGAACATGTGCACATTTAGTTCATCTTCACTGCAAATATCATTATTTTAATTAAACGTATTTTGAAAATGTTACCTGTAGCATGTATCTAGTTAAGTGGGCTCAATTTTACTCTTCCCTCTATCGGCATTATAGAGCCGATTTACTACTTGTCTACTGCTGCATACGAATATAGTACCTCCAAAAATTGCTTAGGATTCCTCTTATTATGCAGTCTTATTAACTGTAACTGTTGAGTGTTAAAGTTATGAATTCTTAACCATTTAAAAAAACTTACCTAGAAAAATGACTCGCATAATAGCTGCGATAAAATAGAAACATAAAAGTTTGCAAAATTCAAAATTGCACTCGCCATAATTATAATTCTGGCGCCTACAAATCTGGCCACGTGCTAACATGGTTTTCATCAGAATTTATAGGAGACGTATTAATATATCTATATCAAACAAGTGATGAGGTTGAAAACGTCCACCAGAAGGCTGAGTGAAATTTAATTATGCATTTCGCTTTTTTGCAAAATTAAAAGGTGGTATTGTGCACATTTTAGTATGTATCTGTATCGTGCCACCAATTAACAAATGAGAAAAGTATTTTTGCGATTGAGGAACGTCCCATCACCGTAATAATTTCATTTTTGAACATGTAAGTGAGAGCAAGGGGTATGTCTCACTCTGAATAACATATCACTGTATGTATTAACCTACAATGTACTCTGGCTATGATGGAAATGAATTTCAATCTTCTGTTTATTTTCCCCATCGGTGAACTCATTATATTGTTTCAACATAGAGCGCCAAGCAGCATGCGATCGCTAAATATTTATTTACGCGAAACTTTCTAGTTTGCGCTATTCTATTAACGAATTGTTTTTGGACATTTTAGGATGTTCTCAATCTGCATGCGATGCGAGTTGTTTAGTAATGCGAATGATTCGTTACCCCTGGAGGCTGAACACATTGCACAGCTCGTTTCCAGACAAATTTGACTAAGTTCGGATTCGTTCGTTTAGGTTGAGGGGGTCATTGGAACCTTTGGCAGTTTAAATCGATGTTGAAATCAGCTGCTTAATTTTCTTAATGTTTATCTAGTGCAGGGATGCTCGAACCCGAGGAGGAAATTTTTGGGCATTTTTGAGCAAATGCTACTCATCTTTTGCTCATTCTGTAAATAAAATACAGCCTCTGGATATTGCCCCTGAAGATTTTATCGTCGTCATCTGTAATCTAAACTTCTCTGCTGCCGTGCTTACCCATACCGAAATGAAATGCATTTCAATTCATTTTCTAAATGCATTTCACAGTCCACGACAACATTCATTTAAAATATATGTACATGAAGTATAAATAGCCCAAATAGATTATATTTCATGTAAATATTTTTATTTAACAAAAAATATATTATCACACATTATGTTAGTCAGAAATATTTCCATATATATGTATAACATAAACTACTTGTACTTGTATATCTTTGCATAATACAATTATTTTTAATATGATTGAAGATTTAATTTCACCATATATATATTTTTTCATTTGAAAAATTGTATGAATATGGGATGTCAAAAGGGGCCGTCCATTATGGACGTCCTGTTCTTGGGGATGGCCACTGGTGAAGTCAGGTGTACACGTTAGTTGAAGTCAATGAAGTCCCATAGAATGCGTTGAAGTCCCAAAGATTTCATTGCAGTCCCGAATAATTCATTGAAGTCCCACAGAATGCATTGATGTCCCACCAGAATGCATTGATGTCCCACCAGAATGCATTGATGTCCCACCAGCATGCATTGAAGTCCATATTTTTGGAAACATTTTGCGATAGGTCTATATACTACACTGCACATTTCGACGAAGACTTAGTATGCTCGTAACATCGATAAATTAATTCGCCCCCAGTCTTGTAAGGTCTTAGCCTAGTTGCCATGGTGGTGCACTAATTGTCCACTACTTTCATGGGCAATGATGATGACCCTTGCCGAGCTCGTCTATCTCTAATTAGAGATTCTTTATTTCAATTAATCGGGATTATAGCTGCCCCTTTCTACTTCTACCCTGAGCCTATTGTGATGGCGCCTCGGCCTAACGTGACCAATCACGTGTCCATTGGCCGAGAAAAGGTGAATCTGACATCGACACCAATTCTTGTTCTGCCTCATTTCTCCATCTTCTTCGGCGACTTGAAAACATCATCTGTTTTCTGCCTGCCTGATTCCTATGTGTACATGGCGCCCTAATGCCACCAAGCTTGAATAAGTTTTCCATCAGGAGGCCAGCTTCAGCCACATCCATTTTTCACGCTCCAGCAGATGGCAAATACAGGTCGAGAAACCCTGATTATGTACATATTACACTTTTTACAGGTCCCTTTTTGTGCTGGGAAAAAAGGCCTTGGTTTTATAGGTCGATTTCACCATGACAGGCTCTAAAGAAATACATCGGATATTTCATTGTTGATGCGTAGTGAAAACCGTGCAGGATTTTGTCCAAACAAGCTTATAGGCTGAAGTGTACATTTTTTCTCATCAACAAGAAACAAAATGCTATTTATGTACAAAAACATGTACTGTATTTGGATTCGGGATGTGGATAGATCGAATGCATATTCCTAATGGATTGCGCCTGTATAATGTTGTAATTTTATACATTCATAATGATGTTCCCCGTTATCTTTATAGACGTATTACATAACTATCTTGAGTCAGTTGTTAAATATTAAAAACCGATGGTGACGTAATTGTAAATGAAAGATTCCCATATAGTCCCAATTGCTTATACTATATCTTACATGTTTAATGAAGTTCTGTACTAAATCTGTTATATACTACGTAACTCGAACAGAAACAAGTGTTTTATTAAGGGAAAAGATTTAACAAATTTTCTTTTTTTAAGATAAACTTCACTCATTAAATGGATCATGCGTTTCATGATTGTCATCAGCGTCCCATATTTACTACATTATTTCACATATGGTAATCTGAAACACGTTCAAGTCGGGAGACAAGAGCTTGAACGCAGCATGTTGACATGGAGTACATGTAATCTACAGTTATGTTATCAAATAATATTACAAGGACAGTTTAAAAAAGTAAGGTAATTTATTTATTTAAACAAGAACGACACATTATGTGACAAAATTGACATATACTCTTTGTAGGGCATTTAATATTCTATTTAATACTCTATAGGGTTATTTTAAAAACAGCGACATGAATTAATTTGGACATTTTTCCTTGCATTTTCAGGTCATGGACGAACCGTGGGAATCCCAAATTCTTGAATATGGTGCCGTCAACATTACTGGTTTTCGAATAGTGGATCGTTCGAGTAAAGCAGCGAGACAATTTATTACTGGTTGGAAGAAACTGGATCCATCACCCAACGAATGGCCGGGGGCTGGAAGACTTCATATTTCAGTAAGACATTTTGAGCTGCGTTTTCAAGCATCTTAATTACTTTTTCACTGAAGATTCTTCGTCTTCAATTAATTAAACTCACCGGTGCATTGGTTTAATATACTCGGTTCGTTGCTTGGTTTAAGTATTAATTGATAGCATCGCGTATAATTTGCTGCATGCTACAGTAGTTCTTAAATGCAAAAGTGACAATTGGATGAGAAAATTTCGAAAAAGAATTTCTTGAGAGCGAGCTAGCATTGATTAGATGAAAAATCATTCGTCCCTCATGAATGCTTGCGTTGCATTTATTATTTAAGGAATTGTAATGAATTTTGATTAAAACTAGTTCCATTGGGGTTTGAACGCCGTAATTTCAGTTTTGACGGCATGTGGAAATTCATTTTTGTCATTTTCATTAACATAAACGAGCTTTCCTTCATATAAAAATGACGTGTTCTACCATCTGGTTTCAAACCTGGGATTACTTCTTAAGCTTAAATTAACCGACAGGATCATAAATTTTATAAGGTGCTTATACGCGTGCGTGCACTTCGCATTGGTGGAGATTGCATTCCTATGGAACCGTATATATGCGTACCAATGCACTGCAGAACATACCATAGGGCAACCTAATCCCTCTACGAGTAATTCGATCAAAATAATCTACAGATTAATAATTAATTGTAGCTAAAGCTCGGTTATCTGGATCTAATGGCGATTCACTTTCTTATTTCAATTCTACACAAATTTGGCCTCAGCGCCATCTAGGGACCGTTGTGCTCGGTTTAGCGGTTTCAACCAGTTAGTTAAACAATAAAACAGTATCACTTCTTGTAAAGAAATTAATATGCAAATTAATTGCCGTTAAATGCAGCAGTTATTTTATACGGTGATATTAAGAGTACCGGTAGAGGGAGAAATCTTAATTTTAGTACACAAAATCGCACGACTTTATTTAAAAAACACCGATACTGTTAATCGTATAGAATCATGTGGAGGCATATTATGTAAGTTTGAATATTATCTTTTCGATAAGTTTGAATATTATCTTTTCGATCTCTTGGGATATAACTTTACAGTACGATACTGCAGATAATACGTTGCTCTAAATATGCACAACATATTTATATTTCAACCTTATTTTCTGGTATGTACCTGTCATATACTGTAAAGCTATCGCGATATAGCCTTTTCTGTTGTTGCCTTTATTTTTCTTTCATTTAGTTTTTTTGTGATTAACCCAACCTAACCTTATATGAAATATCTTTATTTAGTTTGCTATCCGCTAGGCTATCGCTACCAGCCTGCGTGCTGTTAGGGAAAAGCCCACTTTATAATGGTGCCTATGGCGGAGCAGGGTCTGATCTGTAGTGCAGCCTAAACTTGCTTGTGGAACAGGGTGGGAAAAACATGATTGGTGTTAGGCCAACACTTTGTTAGTGGATCATAGCCTTCGGTTGAATTGCTTTTTGGTTGAAATGTCATCTTGAGCGACAGTCATAAACGTTTTTGAAACTGAGTTCGTTCATTCTATTTTTAAACGTGGATTGGGTTAAGTATTTCGTCATGGTGCTAACGGTTGATTTTGGTTCCTGTTATTCAACAGGGTGTTCAGCCATGTAACAGTAACGGCTATCATTATGTACTTTATGTTTCTGAAATTGTCTTATTTTAGCGGTTTTTTAAAACCTTGCAGGCCCAAGCAGCTTTGACATATGATGCTGTAAATGTCATCATTGAAGCATTGGAGAAGTTATTGCGCAAAAAGCCGGATTCCTTCCTCTCCAACTTGAGAAGAGGCTCAGTGTACAATAACGGCAGCAAAGGCATTGACTGCAGCAAAGATGAGGTATCGGCATGGGAGCATGGAGAGAAAATTATGCGTCACATCAAAAAGGTTTGTTCTGAATAATGCATCAATAATATGTCAATAAAATATCTCTCGAATTATAGATCGCTTCTGTTTTTATCTCTGAAATTCAATCGCTGTAGATACAAACACGAGCAAACGCGTGTTGCTTAGTTTTTTTTCATCTTGGTTTTCCCTCTCATTTCTAGACTTATTGCCATCGTCGTGCCCGGTCTTAAATCGATATCGTAATAGCACACATTGATATTAAACTTGTATAAGCTCGCAGCGGACATAAAACGTACACTTATTTATCGTTATAACCAACTTATCTCAAAAATTGCGGCCATAATTTACCCTCAGATTTTCAGCGAAGTTTGATTTTATCTCGTTTATTTAGCAATTGCACCAAAGTCAGTGCCTCAGACTCCTCTATCTGCTCGCATTCACCCGCCGTTAATTAATAATAAATCACAAAAAGTTCTCGTATATCGTTCCTCGGCGCTAATTGCAAATAACCGATGTTTACTTTTAATACGCTGCCGTAAGTCTTCCGTGAAATGCACCACCTATCACATCCTTCATATGAGTAAAATTTTCGTCGGACAAGATAAAACAGCTCGATAAGGTTCATGAAAAAGTTGAATTGCCAACGTTGTTTGCTAGAATGCACCTTTTGGCCTAGCATGATTACCACGAAATGCATTTCCGAATTCATCTCTACAGGATTGCAGAAGTAATCGCTTCAGAAATATCTTTCGATATTGGAATTTATTTTAGCCCATGGTATTTATCTAGGAAAAGTATACATGATCCAATCGATTTTGAGCCTTTTGGCTGAACCGATGAATTTGCTTAATGCACTTATAATGTAAAATTGAGACATATTTCGCTTACCTCAGCAAGTAAAATTTCTATGTAAGATTTAGTCCTCATGTTTTTTAAGTCTGATATTAAAATGAATCGTAGCATTCGTAATATCAAAATTACCCGATGAATCTGAATCATGCATTTAACATTTAAGATAAGTACAGTATATGTATGTGTGTACCAGATGAAGCAATCAATGTAAGATGTTTTTCCCCCCAGCAATTACTTTTGGAAACTTCGGTACAAAACTCTTGGCTTTTTAAGCTTGCGTTCAGAAACCTTAATTTCGCACCACAGTAACGTTAAGGCATCAGAAAGCATCTGTCCAACTCCATGGAACTGCTTAAGTATTGTTCAGTATTCTTTAATGATGACGGGGAATGCTGCGCAATCAAGATTACAACTCATTTTAAGGCCTTTTTATTAGGATCCTTACAATTAAAAGCTTTTGGGTGCAATACAACCGCAACATATCCACGTTTCACAGTGTTATACTGTTTTACGATCATTTCTAGTTGCCGCCTCTGATGTCTTAAATGCGGTGAATATAAATCTTCTAATACCCATCTGTGCCGACCAACCACTGTAGGCATATCCGCATATATGCATGTAGACTTATAAAGCTGTACATGAGCATCATTGGACGATTTAATTGCAGTAGTTTCTTTCCCTTTAGTATGTATTGTTTCTAAAATAACAAGTATTCTCGGTCGATTGCTATGAAAAGCTATTATATCATTTGAATCCTTTAAAACAATCATATAGAGTACGTCCTTTCTAAAATAATATTTAGAATTCAGTTTTGTATACGCCAGACTATATATTTCAGTCTACGACCACTACGACGTCTTGAAGAAACATCTCAATAAGTGTGTTATCGTCGAAGAGTTTGCTGCAGAAATATGCCTTGAAGTGTTGCTTGGTATATTTATTGATTGAAAAGAGAAAGAAAAATAAATATATCAGGTAATATGTAGTTAAATGCCACGATATTGAACTAAGAATAGTAACGTGTACGTTCCAGCCATTAAAATTTATGGGGCATGTCAGTCTATTGCATGTACAATTAAATGAAGTATCATGCCAAAACAAATATATTTTCTCAGGAAACGAAAATTGTAAAATACATTGTTGAAGTTATTTACAATGAATGATAAGTCTGATTACAGACTGTACCGGTACATGTCTATTGTATACGTTTATTTCTTAATGATACCCGAATACAACTATATTTAAAACCCACCGCATAAGTACTCTTTTTCACCGTTTGTTTCAATTTCTCTAGCAGTAAAATAAAGATAGAATAATGACAACACTACTCACTTTATGATGCTGAAATGTAACTGTCACCGTGCTTATTATTTAATTTTTTCGGCATACAACTTGAATGATAATTTTTGTCATTCACTTTGGAAAATATTTTCTTTGTTTTAAATGTTATTTTGAGTTATAATAAGATTTTAATTATTTGTTTCCTCTTTATTTAGGTTGAAATGGAGGGATTAACGGGTAACATATCTTTCGACGACGAAGGTAGACGAAGAAATTATTCAATGGACGTCGTTGAAATGACAGTTTATAGCGAAACTGTAACTGTAAGAACAAATTATTGTCATGATTGGGGTATTTTCTAAGAGTCCTAATGCTAAATTGAATACCTTTTATCTTGTTACAGATTGGAAAGTGGTACGAAGACAAAGGCTTGGTTCCCACTTATCCCAAATATATCCGGTTGGCGACGTCACGGCCTTACGAAAACAAGACTTACATTGTAACTACAATATTGGTAAGATCTATTGATTGGGTGGGAATTTTTAATGAGCCACTTTTAATTGAAATTCACTTAAAACATTTTTATTACGGAATGATAAACAGCATACTGTACATGCGTAGTCAACTGTACATAACAACATTTTAGATGATGAAGTAATAATTCCTTTGTTCGCTCTATCCTGTCCAACCTAACAGTTCAAAAAATTACGAACGTTGAATATTTTTTTTAATCTTCAAAGTTAAAACTGGACTTTGGTTGCAAAGTTTCAAGTTGGTAAAAAATTTATACCAATATGCGACTTATTTTCAACAGCAATTTTTGTTTTTAGAACTTTGCACCCTCTTGATATCTACTCAATACTGCAATGCAGATAGCTCGTAAATCCTTCCTCACAATTCTAAGTATATATACATCATTATTACAACAAAAATTAACCAATTCCAATCATTTTTAACTAAAGTAAAGAAAGCACTTCTATACCGTAGTAGTTAAGTAGAAAATCTTTCCAAACATTATAAAAGAAATTGCTGAGTTTATTTGGTACATTGTTTAAATTTCTTTACTATAAATTAGGAATCAGTCATCAAATCATAATAATTCCTGGAGCATTTTTATTGGTTGAATCTCATACCATAATTAATTTCGTGGTTTCACACTAATCAATGATTTTATTTAGGAAGAACCATACATTATGTACAAAAAGCCTGATGGGGATAAAGTTTTCGAAGGCAACAATCGCTTCGAGGGATACTGTAAGGATTTGGCCGATCAAATCGCAGAAAGACTAAAGATCAATTTCATTATTAAAGTGGTGAATGATTCAACGTATGGAGGAGAAAATCCGAATGTACCTGGAGGATGGGATGGTATGGTAGGAGAGCTCATTAGACAGGTAAGGTAACGAATTTTACGCAATTTTTTCTTTGAAAAAGCTTGCTATTCTTCACCATTGAGCATTTGAATTTTCCCGGAAAATCTTATTGATCAATTCTGGCTCGACTCGAGATCAGACAAAAGCTTTTGGTAAAGCGTCATACATTTTACGAGAAAATATTGATTTTGTGTACCGACGCTGAAGTTAAGCTTTGGCCTATAGAGGGCAGCATTTCCCGAGGTTTTGAGTTTCTCGTGTTCAATTTAAAAATTAATGCTTGGACCAATGAGCTTTCATTTTTTAAAAAGATAAAACAAATAGCTACATTGTTACTACAAAAAATAATTTCAAATAGATTTCTAGTATTAAAATGATTTTAATACATTGATTTAGTTCTTGCCTTCTTATTTAATTTCCGAAATATTTAGCATTTTTTAAGATCGAAATCTAATTTCAATCTGTTGCAAATTATGTTTTTAATTTAATTTACTGTACAGAGCGAATGCATAAAATATATATTAAGCTTAGTAGGAAAAGTGCACACTGCGCAAAATTTGACTTCTCCTTTTAGCTCCTAGGCTTTTCGGGGCACCCTACAAACTTAACCTAACCCAACCTATCGGTAGTAGGTTAGGTTAGATTAGGCAGGGTTAGGTTAGGTTAGGAAAACAGTGAAATACGCAAGCTGCCCTGCCAAGCCTACGTGCTGTTTGGTGAAGCCTACTGTATAAAGTGGTGTGCACATACCCTACTAATCCCCCTAAAATATCTCAATACTGTATTTTTCGAGGAGCATTCTGGTGCTCGAATAGCCAGTTCACTATGGTCACATTCAATTTTGAAACTCGTTTTAGTCATTATAATTTAATTTGAGTAACGTAGTTGTATACCTGATGATTCCTGAACCGCGTAGTTACTTGTTGTTAATTCTCTCATAAATTATATATATATATATATGTATCTACAGGAGGCTGATATCGCTCTCGCCCCCTTAACCATCACCTCGGTTCGTGAAAAAGTGGTTCATTTCACGAAACCATTTATGAGTACAAGCATCAGCATCATGATTAAAAAACCGGAGAAGCAAATTCCAGGGTTCTCCACCTTTCTTAGCCCCTTGTCCCTCGAAGTATGGATGTGTATAATCTGCGTGTTGCTTTGCGTTGGCATCATCTTGTTCTTGGTCAATCGTTTCAATAGTAACGAATGGAAATACGAACGACCCAATCAGCACTACAACAATGATTTCACCATGCGCAATAGCTTTTGGTTTACCATTTGTGCTTTCATGAAACAAGGCGCTGATTTTTCTCCAAGGTAAACTTAATCTATTCAGCCAATTTATTTGGTGCGATTTTGCAGCGAAGACTTTCAAAGGTTTGACATTGCGATACAAATATAAAAATAAATTGAACGAATCGGGACAAAATAACGAATCATGTTCTGTCTGCGTGGTTCAATGGGTCAAATCGAAATACGATAGGTTGAAAAACAAAATTATGAAGAAATACATCGTATGTCGACTGCATAGTGTTCCATTTAATTAAGACCAAAGTTCTTTATTTCATTATGCCTGTATATACTTGAAAACCTTTGGATAGCAGTGATTTCCACACGTCATGAAAGTGATAGCTGGTAAAAAATGAAACGTGAAGTAATGCGTCACTGCCATTGAATCTGTTATGAAATGCTTCAAACCCTCCTTGTCAACCAACATTTTGAAAATTCTATCTGAAATACTAGTTTATTTCTAAGAAACACAGTGATGCTCTACTGATCTTATCAAACGAAAATCATTAATACATTAATGCCTATATATGAATTGAATATACATGAAGTCTATCATTATGCATCCAACAACGATTTAATTCACATGAATCTGGCTTAATCTCTTAGATTTATTAATTTTCAGTCATATTGCCCATATTTGAGTTTTATTTGTGATTTTTAAGATGGTTTCACATGAAAGTAACCAAATTCCCCTTTCCATTACACTATATATCATCACAATCTGCACAACACCCATTTTAATGAACATCCTTTAGAAACTGTTTAAAAGATCGTCCGGGATTAAAATTGAGTTAAAACGCTGTACAGCGTAAATCAAAAAGTAATTTCCAGAGTAACAAATGCATGTTTTTAGATTATAGTTTGAAACAAATATACATGTACACTGTACATCATGAAAATTAACAGTATGTGAACCGAAGATATAAAATATCAAGGTTTTCTCCCTTGTGATAGCCTGCAGTTAATATGAATAAAAATCCTCCGTTCACAGACTATCATTAATTCGAATGTTTTTGTAATGAGAGAAAGTTTTTACCAACTGCATGCGTCATCTCAGCTGTTGACATCAGATAGAGGGGCTGTTTTTCAAAATTTGCAAGCAATCTTGTTATAATACATGATTGATCATCAAAAATGGTCGACTTCTTAAACTCTGGGCCCTATTCGACAAAATAGATTAAATCGAATGGGAAGAGTTACAGATAATAACAAGTGATTCGATATTTATTAGTGGAGCACAATCTGTGTGTACATCTTTGTGGAATAGGGCCCTGATGGTTTTCAAGTGCAGTGTTTGCTTATAGTGTAAAATGTAGCGCAACATTCTCGAAAGAATTAAATTTCCTTGCTAGAAAACGTCCAAAATTGTTCTACAAAGGGTTGACAAAATAGTACTTTTTTAAGAAAATGGTAATATGAATTTTTTAGCTTTGTTGGAGTTTATTGTGAATTTAATCGACTGTAACCCTATTAGCCTGATTCGCATAATATTTCTGAAAGCAAGGAAGTTTCACAAAATACAGTAAATGAACTATAGTTTGTAGTTCTCCCGTGCACCCATTTTTCTAGTCACTAAGTGGCATCTACGAGAATACGAACTCGTAAGTAACTCTTTCTAGAATTCGAAATGATTTCGGAGTATTGGTAGGCTTAGCAACGGTAAACAAACATTTGGCATTTTTTACATTGATTGTTTATGAACTTTATGAGGCTAATTTGCCAAGGATTTTTACGAACATGACCTTTTCCCAAAATTTCTTTGCAGCAAAATGAACATGCTCTGCAACTAAATTTCTGTAAGAAGGAAAATTCAGTAATTCCAATGCGGTCGTAAAATTTAAATAATTTCTGCTCCGTCAGCATATCGACTAAACTGTCGCATCCTACAGCATTTAGCATGGCAGCGTTTCACCAATGAGGCTTCGGTCAATGAAGTGCACATTTTCCTCACTAAGGGGCACTGAGGGTACTTGCCTCTTGTTTTCTTTCTCATGCGACAATCCATGGCAAAGATTTCTTTTGTGTGCAAGTCATAATCATAAAAGTGTATTTGTCAGGGCGCAATAAAGCTATAAGGGGCATTACGATTACTCAGCTGGATGCTTATTAACCGTGTTTAATATTGCAAATGGTGCAAAAAGGTATGTTCATGCTGAGCATCAACACGATTACACAAATGTTGGTCCATTATATGGAAAAATAGCGTTTCGTTGCGGTACCTAAGGGACTTTGTGGCATCATAGCGACTGTAATACGACTAGTAAATTATTAATGGTGTAGAATCGGGATGCCCTTGAGGGATTTTTTTTTGCGTCTGTGCAGTCCACAATGCAGGTTTTGACATACATGTAATACGAACTGCCCTAGCGATCGTGTTCCCAAGACCATTTTTCCCAAGTTTTTGATGTATAACTTTCGAAAGTGTTCATCTCAGTTTCCCTGGTTTGGTACCTCGAATTCAGATTTTTAAATCTGTTGTTGCAAGAATGCATTCCATTAATTCTGAAAAAGCAAAATTGAGGTTATTTAGTCTGAAATCCGATTTCGCTGGCTACAGTGGAGAGAATTTTTAAACGAAGCCACCGAGGTCATAGAGCCTGTCATTCCTATCCACTTATGGAATTCCGAGCCCATTTGGATACATACTATAGGTCTTAAGTTTTTGCATGCCATTTGGAATCCTCTTCCAAAGGATAACCTTATACTGAGGACACACTGGACTAAAATCTGGTTTTACAACCTACATGTAGATAATGACGAAAATCGCGATGACATGTTGCTGTTATTTCCCTCTCGGTAATGGCAAGCGAGATTACCACGTTTTATTTGTCGCGTTGTTTTGGTATAACCTCAGTATTAAGCTACACTGTAGAAGATTTTAACGATGATAATGGCGTCTACCCTAATTCAGTGGTGACTGCCGAATGTATTGGGTTGCTGGGTTACATCCCCCTACCACATGATATTTATTCACTTCTGCAGAGGACATACCAAAGAAAAACACGATAATTAATAAACGTGTTTAATTACCACGTTGGTAATTATGTGAACACACTGCTTTGACGGGAGCTTTGATTGGGCGTACGTTCTACACTTAGCAACTCTAGAAAACGTTACCGTGTTCCTGGAACACGATAAATATAACCGATTTTTAATCTCTTTTCCATGACCGAGTGGGGAACCTACAGCAACACGTCATTTCGGTTTTCGCCATTTTCTATTTTGTTAAACTAGGTTTTAGTTTGGAATTTCCTCAGTATTACTCGCTCACTTACTTGATCAACATTAATGTATTTGCTTTTCGAAAAATTTGCTTTGTTGGGAAATTATAGTTTGTTGGAAGGCATCTTTAAACAAAACCACCGAGGTGACATGTCAATACATTAACATGTTAGATTCACATGTTAAATTTGCTATCGGAGCACCATCGATTTTTTATAGATAACCCAGTTGTACTTTCGGTTTCAATTGCAAAAACAAAAATGAAAAAAAAAATGCTTTTTTTATTCCCAGCGATACATTTCTTAACCCATGGGTTCTAGCATGTAGTTTTACTGGCTCATAAACGATTTACTGTAGTTCTTTATTCCTGAACGCCTGCAAGTTGTTAGATAATATTGTCCTACCCAACCTTAGCCTTTAGGGGGTAAATTGTAACAGATCTACTACAATGGCAATTTGTACCTACTGTATTCTATCAGGTTCCTTTTGTGCAGTATAACACATTGAGACTATAAAGCGCTACCGTTGGAATCACTAGTATTATACGTCGAGACTATATCATTATTAATACACCCAACTTTGATTCTATACTGAAATGAGGAATGTTTTGATTCTTGATGAAACATGATGCAAGTTACTTATTTTCGGGATGATATAAATAATTTCGTGAATTCTTCATTGTGATGAGTGTTAATTGTCAATCGAATTGAGCTTCCTTTGCGTTAATGGCTTTGTCATACCTGCACATCTATATTCAAGGGACGATTGGGCTACTGAAGGAAAAGAACCCGAGTTGAATTGCTGATCTGGAAAATATCCAAAACCTTTTAGCATGAAATGGTGTAACCTGTCTAATCTCAAAGCATCAAAGTAGTATATCTGAACTACATCAATTTGTGTATTGTTGATGTTTTAAGGTTTGATGCTATCAGAAATTGCGATCAACACCGAAGTAATGTGTCTCTCAGTTAGTGTTTTGTTAAATTTCAAATTCTATACATACAGTTAATTCTTCTAACCAGTGTGTAACGAGTTGGCATTGCTCGTAAACCATTATTTCTCGCACCATTAAGCTGTCTAGCGATATATAGAAATGGCCATACGTGTTTTAGGCCCAAACAAGTTATTTAGAACAGTTTATAGCGGTTCTGTTTGAACCATTTTTCTGCACAGGTATATCATTATTAAATAAAACGTCAGTGCCACTTTATTGAAGTCATTGAATTCATTTCCACAACGTTCAGCTCTTTGAATTAAAACACCATTCAAATTCTACTGAATTGAACATTAATCGTTACGGATCGCTTTTATGTGAATATCTCCAATAGCTCAATTTACCTATAAATAACCGTATCTCGTTTTACTGCCTTGATATTAGTTATTTTCGCTATAACATTTGTACCAGTGTATGTTATTTCGTACAGTAAATTGTAGGTTCATCGGACAATGTTATCGATGCATGAAAGAGAAATATGCAATACCCTAGTATTAAATAGTTTTATTACAGATAACAATGTCATTATAAGGCATTGAATAGTTTAGTGACATCAATATATGCGTGTTATTGTTTTTAGGGATAGCATAAGGGCCCGTAATTATTTTCCCCCACCCGCTTGCTAAACTTCAGGTTCCTAATTAGATAGGACGAGCTTAATAAAATATCTGGAAAAATGCCCAGCTTTATAAAGTGTTTTTACCCTTCGCAATTAGTTTTTCATAATAAGCTCAGGTTGCACTAATTTGTGTTTTTATAGCCTAGACTCTCTTATTATCACTTGATTTTCATTTCATTTCATATCACTAGATGGATTCTAATTTAGCATATCCCTCTCATTGCTCATGCTTTTATTTATCCGACATGTCTTTGTTTTTTTTTAATCCACCCTTTGTTTTATTTTTTTCCTCGACCCTCAACTGCGCATTTAGGAAGCGGACATGGCCATTGCCCCATTGACCATCACATCGGCCCGAGAAAGGGTCATTGACTTTACCAAACCGTTCATGAGTTTGGGAATTAGTATCATGATAAAAAAGCCGATGAAACAAAAGCCCGGTGTATTTTCCTTCATGAGCCCATTGTCCAGCGAGATCTGGATGTGCGTTATATTTGCCTACGTCGGGGTCAGCATCGTCTTGTTCCTGGTCAGTCGCTTTAGCCCCTATGAGTGGCGCTGGGAAGACTCTATCGTTGGCACAGCTGTCACCAATGATTTTGGTATTTGCAACAGCTTTTGGTTTTCACTAGGAGCCTTCATGCAACAAGGCTGCGACTTTTCACCGAGGTAATTGTATGCTTTCAGAAATTACTGATATCGTCACCTTTTTTGATTTATTATTTATTATTATTGTTACTACTGCTCCGTGCGAGGAAAAGGTCTAACTAGCGTGCAAATGAGATAATGTGCCAGATCATTTTGATGTCCGAGCTTGCATTGGGTCTTGAGTGCCAACTTTTGGCACTCTACTTAAGATAGTCAAGAATAAGCCTTGCCACACAGATTTATTTGGCAGCATTTCCAGCACTAATGGTAATTATGTAGTGCTGATAGCGGAATTCGAGAGCAGGTAACAACTTTTCTGTTTGCATTAATGCGAATTACCGTTAATGCACCTGCTCCCTAATGGCCCTAAAATACAGCAGTAGAACAAGGGAAGTTTAAAAATTCATGATTATACATACTGTACCAGCACTCTGCTTCAAGCGAGCTAAATTATTGTTTATGTTTGTGGCCAAATACACTTAGAGCATCCCCAGCAACTTGCTCAAATATAAAAACAACTGTGCACTATCTTCTAGTGTGGCTATCAACCCTTGTTCGGCGATGCATGGATGTAAAATGCTGCATATACGTTTTAAAGTGGGTTTCAAAATGTCATTGAGCATTTACTTAAATTTATGATACAAAGATCAGTACATCAGTCGAAGAACACTAGTCAGAAAGTTACACAATCCTGCCGAATTCTTAACAGAGGCTCTGTAATGTTTACTTTTCTGTCAATGTTCTCAGTTTCCTTTGGAAAAATCTTTAATCTTTATTAAGTCCAAACAAAGTTTTCCGTATATTTTTGCGAAGGACCTCCAGGTGTTTTATCTTCATATATATGTAGCTTTAAAGTCACCTAGAGTTTGGACGTTTTCTACACTTTATTTTAAACTTTCCTCGGTGGAGTAAATTTTATTCTTTCATGCCTTTATCTCCAAAAAACAGCATTGTCCATCTTTCTTTAGGATGACATCTCTTATTTTGAGAAAAATTCAACAGAGACGTTTAACTTAAAATAGTTTTTATCATCGCGTCTCTTTTGAGATTTCGGGGCTTAGTGCGAAAATACTGTACGTGGCATTTTTCGTGCATACTGCACTTTAATTAAAGTTGATGATTACATGTTCATCATGAAATTAATATTTAATATTTTATGTATTCATGCAAACTTCAATTTAATATTTAATTACAGAGCTGCATTGGTAATGTAGTCCACCAGGTTTCAGAAGTTTTTGCTGAATAACGTTTTTTCTCTGTAATTTACGTATGATAAAAATGCATTATGGTGGACGACTGTACACAATTAATCCCACCAAATTATTTGCTTACTGTTAGAAATCGAGTTATGAAAAAACCTCAGTTCCGAATCTTCTGTGGGCGCAGCACATTTTGTAGCAAAACTAAATTTGATATGCTTCATTTCCTGGCTAAATGAAGTTAAAAATACTTTCAACTTAGTTGAATTTGTTTTTCAAACATTTACTCAGAAATAAATATCACTTGGATGTGCATATTAATTTAAAAAATGAAAACTTTTTGTTTAATATTGTTAATACAGTATAATAATGCGAGTGAATTTACTAGGGACGTTTCAGTTTGTCATATTTCTGATACCGAATTAATAAGATTTCGGTTTTATAGTAAATCAGAATATAAAAAATGGTTTTGTCGCCAGAAATTCTTTTTTCTGCTATGTGATTCAGCTTTGGTGAAAGGGGAATCGATAAATGATGATTTGCAGTGAGGGTTATAGCTTGACGAGAAATCAATAAACCGAACATTCTAAAAAGTCGTTTCAATATTTCCGGTTTTGCCATGTCGTATTTCACGGCAATACATTGAATTGTCAATGTTATTTCTACTTCCGATCCTTATTTTTTAAGGTCTTAAAACTTTCATGGAACATGCTTATGATAAGGCGAGTAAGTCAGGTATTTTTAAATTTGGAAATTAAATTACATGCATGGTACACAGTACTTGCCTCCTTGTGGTACGGATGATATTTAACCTCGTATTTCTTGAAATGCTGTATTTTCGTGATTGTAAAATACACGTACACATGCATACAAATCAAATTTAAGATAATGAATTTGCATTGAACTTTAATCAATTTGAAATGTCCCATCCTTGGTTTTCTGCCAATATTACTCATTTCATGGTAACTCATTAAGTGGATGACTTGATAGGAATATTTAGAGAGCCCATTCTAAGTGTCCCTTAAATGCAGAGAATATATACATGTACATAAACATTCTGTTTGTTTTGTAAGCTATGATATACCTGCACATGTAAGCAGTTCAATGTTATCGCATCTACATATTATTTCTCCATAAACGTTAGAAGGCGACCCAAGTATAACTTGTCGTCAATGTACAGTATAAGCCACATACGTGTACATGTACATGTACAGTTGTGTAATTCACGATTAGACAGCATGCACATGTATAATGCAGTCAGGAACCCGAACCCATAGAATTGGTCATTTTATATGACTCGTGGGAATTTTTTTAAACTCATGATTAGCTTGCTCCGACATTGGGAAGACACTCCGGTGACTTCGTCTTTAAGTTTGGCGCGCTTATGGAGCAGTTAGGTCACGGAGGAAATGCATTTATCGATTTTTTGAAATTGCGGAGCATTGTAATGCCTTTGAGGGTCTTCAAAATGCATTCTTGTTTGCACTTCGGCTATAGTATAGCTATAGATTTCTAAAGGATTCATAATTTATCAAATTTAGAGTACTTCGAGACTAGTTGACCTAATAAAATTATCATAGAAACCCAAATTTATTTTTCTATTTCCAATGGGCTGTTTTTGTTCAGGAAAATATTGATTTTTGGCGTCTGTTATTTCTCCTTATTTTTCCTAGGTCTCTTTCTGGTCGCATAGTAGGCAGCGTTTGGTGGTTTTTTACGTTGATTATCATATCATCATATACAGCTAATTTAGCCGCCTTTCTCACTGTTGAACGGATGGTTAGTCCCATCAACTCAGCCGATGATTTGTCGAGACAAACTGAAGTGGAATATGGGACGATCAGACAAGGGTCAACGCAGGAATTTTTTAGAGTGAGTTTTTGCTTTTATACCATTTTTTTGCTTATATGAGGTCCAGCATTGCTAAAGGCACCATTGTGGATCAGACATTGTTAAGGTTTCCATTAATGGATATTTATGGCATAATAATAGAATGCAGGCCTTTGTTAGACAGAAACTGCGTCTTAAAGTAAACAATGAAAAAAACATTTATGGGCTAACATTAGTGAAATTCTCCTCATTGTAGTTTGCTCACTTGGGTCAATGGCCAAAAAAAAAACGCGCACAATTAACCATATTTGTACAACAAAAGAGATCGTCAACATCTGTAGCATCAACCAAACTGATTGCGGAATAACTGCATTATTGTACTTTGTGAAGCTTTAGAGATTTTGTAGGAAAGATTGTCATTTGAGTCAAATGTTCATGCTTGTAATTTCCCTTCTTTTCAGAATTCGAAAATTGCTGTTTATGCAAGAATGTGGGAGTTCATGAACAGCAAAAGCCATGTTTTTGTGCCAACGTACAACCACGGGATTGAAAGAGTACGAAATTCTAAAGGAAAATATGCTCTTTTATTGGAATCAACGAAAAATGATTACGTTAATGAAAGGCAACCTTGTGACACTATGAAAGTAGGAAGGAATTTAGACGCCAAAGGCTACGGAATTGCCACGCCTTTAGGATCACCTCTAAGGTAAAACATGTTTTAAGCGTTTTTGTAAGTTAGTAACTCCATTAGACACTGTATAGGTTTCTAGGAAATAGTCCAATTTTGCGACCAAGTGAAAAAAAGAACAGAAGCTTGCAGTGATTGCCCAATCTCAGGGGCTTGTAATAATGCATTAAATAACTTGCAAATGCCTACTATACAATACTATACTATACTACCCACGGTTAATATGGACCCCATGTACAGAACATGTAGCCATCTTGTTCTTCGAATTTTTTGGCAGCTCCAAGCTGGAACAATATGTGAATTTCAAACATAGCTTCTAACTTCGTTCCTTTTTAATTTAGATACAATTAATTTCAGACGAAATTACAATTTTATATGATTTTGATATTTATTTTGTCAAGGTTATCGGAGTTAATTTTTTTCCCCTAAACATGAGCCAACATGGTTATACATGAATGCAGTATTTATTCTATGGTCATGCAACTAATTCATGAAGTTTTTCTGCTGTTTGTTTAATCAGGCTCACTACTTTTTTGCGTAGGTAATAAATAATTCAACACTAATTCATGAAGTTTTTCTGCTGTTTGATTATAATATTAACAGACGTAGACAAGTAGCGCTATATTAAAAAAGGTATTTTTGTTAGGATATTTTGGTGGTTTATTATGATTATATTATCAACATGAGGAATATTTAATTGCATGGGGCTCATTCATTGTTGTGCATTTTCATGAATAAAATATTAGTCTCCGGAGTAGCAGGTGTAATGTATCTTTCAAGATAAACATAATTTAGGTATATGCAGTTTTCCCAACTGTCATTACCTGAAAAATAATACACGAGGGCCACCTAACAGAGGGGGTATACGTCTTCGATCGCCAAACAGCATTCTTAACCACAAGTCGAGTCCTTTAAATGCAATTTACATAATCATTAATCTTTGCACTGCCAGTTTCTTCAATTTCCACCTCTAATTTTTTATTTCGTATTTAATTCCCTTGCTATTTTTACATGTTTTCTTCTGAAACAGTGTAACTTATGATGTAACTTTTAGAATGTATGGTATTGATATTAAATTAGATGATAGAATGGAAACTTCCGTAAGATGTGATCATTCCATTAACCAAAATTGAATTCATTCCTTTACGATAGACGTAGAACTTGCCATACAGAACACCGGTGTTTTATAAAAGGTTTTACATAGAAATTTAGAAATTATTGTAGTAGTAAAACTATTTTAAATTTATTATAAAATGCCATGCGCAATATGAATGGTTTTTTCAGTTTTGCGCAGGTTAATTTAAATTGTTTTCTTGAACTCTGAAACTGTTTCACAATCTAAATGCATTTCTTTATTTTTTCAGAGATGATCTAAATTTTGCCGTGTTAGATTTAAAAGAAAATGGCGAATTAGCAAAATTGGAAAATCGATGGTGGTACGATCGCAGTGAATGCCAAAAGACAGATAGCAAGGTATTGATATTTTTTCAGTTTTTCGTTGCAAAACTGTTATCATTGCTAGTTATATTATCATTTTTTAAAATTTGAAACAAATTTCGAACATACACTACTCTTTAAGCAAGTTTAATGTGAATAACTCGCCAACAATCACAATTACATGTATTCGAATTTTCATATTTGTTGATGTATCCAATATCAACTTTTAATACTGGCGTTAATCCGGTAAAAATATATTGGTTATTTCAAAGTTATTTCATGCGGCACACCAAAATAATGTCTGACAATTTAACTTATAAACCCGGAATTCCGTTATTTTGAAAATATGTACGCCAAAAAAATTGCATGGCCTGAGATAATCGGGAAGTTTTGTCAGCTTCAATGTAATTATGATTCATTGCTATTCTATTTGTCTAGGGAAATGCGATTAATATTATTCAGAATATTAACATAAACTTTAATATGTAATCGTCGTAGTTGAATTACAATTAATCTATCATTAGGGTTATTTGCGGTTTTCACGTCGTTCCAATGAGTATCTTCGACCTTAGGATGATTAATCGCAGTACGTTAATTTGACCCTAACATTTCTCCTTAAGGAATCATCAAGAAGTGGGCTAACGCTTAGCAACGTCGCTGGCATTTTCTACATTCTTCTTGGTGGGCTAGTGGTGGCTATGATTGTGGCTTTATTGGAATTCTACTATAAATCACGAATGGAAGCAAGGAAAGCAAAGGTACATCAATAATGCTGTATACGAAAGTTAAGTTCAATATGAATACCGATATAGTCAACTCTACATATTATTGGTCAAACAAATTGAACCCGAAACAATTGTGGGTAGTCTGCCATCATGGCTGCCATTTCTACATATGACCAAATTGTGGCAAAGTACCACTGTTAAGTGGGGTGGTAAAAACAGGTTGCTCCAAGGGAAAGGCTATCTATATCGGAAATGTTCGTTTCCGGACCTACCATATAATGTACATGTATATAGGATACTTTTTATTACTTTCATGAGCACTACCACTTTTTTATGAAACCATGACTTCGGAAGCTCCCTGTAAAGGGTGCCTAATGTCTGACCACCACTCATACCGCAATTTTTTATTGAACGTTACACAGAACCTCATTTGGTCCGAAACAAATTCAACAGACAAAACATTAGAAATGAGTAAAGTCACATTGTAGATTAGAAGCTTGCTGTATATCGAATTGGTGTTTGATCCAGTGAACTGAACAGAAACTTAACCTTCTCAAGTAAAACTTAAGAGAAAATAATTGCATCTATGCATCCTCGAGGTCGAGCGTACCTTAAACTGACGACTCATAATGCTTCATTTAAGCTTCAAAAAACAAAAATACCCCGAGGGTGAACAACTTTGACATTTGCCAAGAAGTCGATTGATAAGAGTCAATGAAATGAGGCATATACGTGCAATTTAGCAGAAAACAGAATATTTAACTTATCTGGTAAGGAAAACTGAATGTTTAACTTATCTGGCAAGTGTACTTACCTAACGATTTCGAGTAAAAATAATCTACTGCTACTTCAGCAGAAACATGTCGGTTTGCTTGGATTATTTTATTGCCAGCTGCAATTTCCGTGCCAGCATATTCGTATTTCCGACTTCAATAAGCTGCAGTAAAGTGTATCCAATAGACCGGCTGCTTTCCAATATTTTTCCATTTCTTCTTTAAAGCTGCTAGTTTTTATATACTGGCACATGAACATGTATACACATGTATGATGCGGATTATGCATCGTCTGCCAACCTAATCTAGTGTATGCATGCATAAACACGCTTTTTCTCTTATTGACCTTTACTACATGCATATTCGATGCAAATGAAATACACATAATGTATATATATCATCTCCTGCCTGGCAAGCATTTACAGCATTTCCGTTGTTGAACTAAATGCCGAATTCGCCATTCAAATAAAAACTCTGATAAAACTCGAATTTGTATGCAGTGCTCTTTTCACCATGTTGGTGCTTGCATACATGTAAATGGCAATCAGACGTAGTCATTTAAGAATGAAATTTCTTTTTCTATCATCTTCCCAACGGATGAAGCTTAGTACTGATATTCTGAGCATTCTTAATGCACGGTCAGACGATATTTTAAGTATTAACATATTTGACTAGGTTTTCGAAACAGCATCAAGAACCAGGCAAAATCAACCGTTGAATGTTTAACTGCCTTTGGAGTTAGTGAAAATGGCTGGCAACTCCTATTAAGATTAGCTTCTATTACAAATTGAAATTTAATTGTGCGAATGTCATAAAATGTTGATTGATATTTCAAGGTTGATAAATATCTTAAATTGATGATTTCTACGGTTATTTCTATACAGAAAAAAATAATTTTCACCTCGAAAAGGAGCAAATTTGAAACTTTTTGGAATTTAAAAAAGAAACATATTGTATTAATATCACACGCAATTTATATCACAATGTCAAACACAAATTTTTCAGTGTTTTGTCCAACTTTTGAAGCGGAATACTAATTAAAACTGCACAATCAGAAATGCGTTGTAGTTACATGTATGAGTTTTCCATTTACATATAGATCAGTTTACTACCATTGAACACATTTTATTCAGTTTTCATACAGGTATATACTACATGTACTGTATATGCACTTGCGTAGTTTCAGAAAGGAAAGCTGTCGAAAAAATAAAAGATACTAATGATTTTAATAAAAATCATGGTACGGCGCGTGCCATTTTCCCTGGGTTTCACGAATCGATCAACTCTTTAAAAATATCCGCAGAAATCTACAGAAAACATCAACTAGGTCACGCTGTTTCGTGAAAATGTTCAGTGGAAGCCTAAAATTCCGGTTTTCCTCATTATTTTATGGGTATCAAATGGAGGTGGTACATAAATAAACAACAATCTTGACTTAGCATTCAGCAATTTCTCTAAAATTGATTGAAAGGAGCGAAAAATCCAGCTCACAATTTTACGATAATGACGTGAAACAAATGCCTTCGTTGAAAAATCTGCTTCATGGGTTATGAAACGTACATGTAATCCTCAGTATAAAATTGCCCCGAATCGGGATATTCGCCACACGCTTATTTCTCGATTCGTTTTAATAGCAAAATAGTGAAAACTTTGGTATCCTCTCTGAGAACTTAATAATCTCGCTTGTGTTTAAACATATGAAATGAAAATTTCAGGGAGACGTCTAAACACACAAATCCAACCAAGATTTTAAGAAGATAAAATAAAAATGGATAGCGTTTTAAAGGCTACCTCAACCCATCACCATTCCAAACTTACTCCACTTTGGGAAAACCTGCATTAAGTGAAAAAGTGATAGAACTTGAAGAAGCTAATTTCTTCCCTTTAAGGAAAGATTGTCCCATTCCTTAAATGTAACTTGTTGAAAATTACTCCTGTTATAAATAATACACCGGATTATCCAGGAGGGATTAACGGAGTTGGATTTTTCCCACAGCCTTATCTTTTCCAGAAATACGTTTGTTATAATTTTGCAGATTGACAAATGCAGTGGTGATACATTGTAATACTTTGAACGTGCATTTATCACATTGTTTAGCTTGATAACAAAACTGCAAAAAATACAAAACAAATTGCGAACTTAAGCTTATTTACAACAGGAGTTATTTTCGATCTTTTAATACTGTTTACAGCTATCAGCATAATTTTTTCGTGCGCTATTCGCGTTGTCTTGATCATGCGTTTTCTAATATTGTTTAAATTTACAAATCGTTTTATATATTTTTATTAGGATATTTGTGAAAACATTTCAAATTTATTTTATTATAAATATTCAGTTGTTATATTGAGTTTCATCTGAACCTAAGCTTACAACACATCAAAGTCCCAAGAATTAAACAAAGGATGTAATATGACAAAACAGCATTTAAACTAATTTCAGTGGTTTAAATCAAACTGTGTATGGAGTATGCGCAATCGGTATAATGCCACATAATGACTTTAAAAACTTGGCCCTTACCACAGTTGCCATCATGTATATATAGTTGACATGTTGACATGTAGAGCGGTTCTCTTGTGAGACACGTTTCAAGATCGAAACTCAATGCCTATACCATGCCGTTCATGATAATGATGTCTTTTCAAAGATACCTTCAAATATACAATTAAGCAAAGCGCCAATAAGGTCTTTGTGTGTTCAACTTAAACACATTTATAGAACGAAATAACTAGCTAAAATAATATCATACTCGAATGCTCAGCAGTTGTAAAGGCTTTCAAATAACATTGATACAACGTAACACGTCGTACGATCGAATGAATATTGCCACTTTTAGTTAACCATGACATTTGGCAGAGTTAAATACTTCTGATTGCGACACGGCAAAAAATTAAAATCGTTATATCGAAATTATAGCTTTAAAATTTGTCCTTTTTGGTATCATACAAGCGTATTCTGCTTTCTTATTATAAAACGTTTAGCCCATGTGAAATCAAAGAATATAATTAATGGGCACGACAAATTTTATTTAATGATTTCTTTATTGTGTAGCTATTTTGAGGGATGTATTATTAATACAAAAATCATAACATTTTTTTCTACTTTTATGCATTCCCATAAAACAATCTCTATTGTAAATATGAAATGATATATCGTGCTTTCTAGGACTGGCATTAAAAAAGTTAAATTGTGAAATTCATTAATTAAATTAATGATGATGAATTTGGCATCAGAAACAATAAGGTGAATCTCCATATTTGTTTGATGACTTTTTTGTAAAGCCATCCGATCTCACCTAGACATTAACACAGCATTTAATAATTGAAGTAAATGGTTTTTGATTATTGCTGTTATCGGTTATTCATCCTATTATTAAAAGACATTGTATTATAAATCAACAAATAAAATTGTTTGAATATACGGGGAGACAGTTTTCTTATTGACCATTCTGCAAAGCTTATTGACAGCATTACCTAACAATAAACTATAAAATATCTGTTGCGTAAATATTATACAAGTGAGCATGTTTGCATTACGCTTCCCGTTGAATTCTTGCGTTTATTGGAATATTTAACAAACGTTGGTCGCACAACTTACACAAAAGTCGTTTTCAATCCTCTTTTATTCTTTACAAACTCACAATATAACAATTTTATTAAACGCTGATCAAGTTGCTTTCTATAATAACAATTGCTCAAATTAGTTACTATGCTAACATTTTATTTACCCGATAATAATATTTAAACTTTAAAGTTAACGTGATGTAAACTCATAAGAAACGTGAGAATTCAATGGGGTTTTATTTTTAATTTCAGATGTCAATTTCTGGTGTAATCAAGTCGAAAAGTCGTCATTCAATCAGCGGTGGCCAGGAAACAGATAATGGCAGGGTATGGGTGTCCTCTTCACCCTAGGTTCGATTTTATTTTTTTACTTACAGTATATGTGGTAAACGGATTATCCACAATGGCAAAAACCTAGAAGTCTAAGTTTTTGTTTGTCTGGGTTCCAAAGATAGTGGGGTTAAACCTTTCGAATCATATTTTGGCAATTACAAACAAGCAGCATGACATGTACAGTGCATTTGAATTAGTATTGAAAGCTGCATAAGGCATTATGATACTGAGTGTAGTTGCAGAACACATCATTTGTGATTAGCATGCACATTTAATGTGATAATTTGATTTATTTTATTGTGTTTTTAAGTCGCCCTAGTACGACAGTCGTAATTTTTTAAATTGGACTGTCTGAAGGTTCCTTACGTCCTTTAAATTTACTACATTTGGTAAACCTTAAAGAACGCATTTGTCATTGCGATAGTTCATCTTTAAGTTGTGTGAATGATGGAAAAAGTTAATGTAGCTGCCCTACTTGACCGATAAAAGCAACAAGCCAGGCGAAATAATGTCATATAAGTCGACAAGCATTGAACTGGAATTCTGCTTCTGAGGCTCTAGCCAATTAATGGGCTAGAATAGCTATAAGCATCTAGTTTGGTTTATTACAAGTAATCGTGAGCTCAATGATCCAAGTGGACAAATTAACTTATGGTCAAATTGAACACATTCAAATGCGTGCACACATGTAAATTGTGATTTGTCTATTCACCTTTACCCTTGCCAGATGATGGAAAAATTAACCAATATTAATGTAATTTTAAGCTTAATGAAGCTGAACGACAAAATTCAAACAACCATGACAGTCAACATGTACGTGTATGAACTAGGCTGTGTGAAGATTGTTAGGCCAATTAATGTACCAGCCACAGCACGGTTTTTGCCTAGCAAACACCTCCGTGAAATACGGCGTCTCTCACAAAATCACATTCTTTTCCAACCAAGAATTCTCGTTTATCACAATAAATGTTGCTTTTCTGAATTATATTAAATTCTTGCCGCATTATGTCGTCTTGGAGTTGAGCCCACATATAAGATCGAAAAGGAATTTTCCAAAGGCAACTGTCGAAATATTTATTGCTCGCAGTCTCGCTTAGCGATTTACCTAAAGTTACGTTGGCAACGAAATTCCAAATGAAAACTGGAATTTTTTGTTTGAATCCATTACCCCTGATCCACTCAGCATTTTTAGCCAACGTGATACGAGGTAAGTTGCATGCTATTTTCGTGTATGCTTTCACAAAGACTTAATTGCCCGTGAAAGATAAGAATGCTCTTGCAAATAACGAATCATCAATAAGCATAAAACACGCCAATAAGTATCCAATAATTATTAAATGCAGCTATAATTTTGCACTCAAAATGGCTTTCTAATATTGTGAAAATTTAGTTCCAACAATTAAATAATGGATCATGAATACTGCATGTTCATAATATATTTTTAGAATAAATGATAGCCGTCTTTTTCATAAGGTGTCCATATATTATTCACCATAATGAAAGACCGGAAATGCCTTTATGACCAACCGTTATATGGTAACACTAATAAATAAAAACTACAATCAAATTAGTGAATTATTGTGGATATCCGTGCTCTAATTGGTTAAAATGGTAAAAATTCTCAAAGTAAGTTTTGTGTTGGCCATTTGCAGTTCAGTTTTCTTACAGGTACGTATAAGTACTCTCGCAAGTCTATTCTTTATTACATTTTAATCATGTTTTGTTATTTTCTTAAAGCCACTTGCAAAGTATCCAACTAAATAGCCATTTTTGTTTCTTTAGTTTCTCTCCTCGTCATCTCAAATGATCAGAATCGATGGCATTTCTGATCCCATGTTAAGCAACACTCAAACCCAAGTATGACAAATCAGCAAAATCACGACGCATTTTAAACTAAAATTAACCTCGCTTCATCGCTTTGAGGGTTCGTACACTTTCTTCTGATACTTGTAAATATTCGCTCATTCACAACGTCATTTTGCAAGTTTATTATCGGCTATGTACCTGTATTTGGAGACGAAACACAGGAGCAGCGATTGTGACACCGATGTTCACGATTTTGTACAATCTTCTATAATTATATCAATGTGTATAGTCGTTACTAATTGCGATATGTTCAATTTGGTCATGATTCATGAATGGCTATTGGATTTACTGAAATATAATTACTTTGCCACAAACATTCACGAAGCGTTATTGTTTAATTTTACAGAAGGAAAGTGGTCGTAATTTTGTCTGAAAATATTACAGATGAATTTTCGAATTTACCTATGTTCATTCGTCAAGGTAGGCCTTCAATCGATTCGTTGTCATTGATAGCAATGCGCTTCAGAGTTAAAATCAATCGAAATTGATGTTTTGTTTTGACACGAATCAACTGCGTTTTATTTAGAATAATTTAAAATCAACGACGTCAAACAAGCATATCCATCATATTCCGAAGATATGCCAGCTTTTCAGTACAAATTATATACATGTACCATTGTTAAGTAGCTTACTTGACGAAAATTAAACATAACTTAACATCTACCACGCTACTACACTGTAGTTGAAACATTGCCAAACGTAGGAAGTATGAATTACATACTACGTGCGTGATGACTGGTTGTAATTCACCGCAATTGATTGCTATTGACTAGTTCTAAGTAATTACCATCACCACGTGACCTGTTCTGAGTTAGAAACCGGGTTATAATAGAAATTATTTTTAAAAATTGTGGAAGCTGAGTAATACACTTAGTAAAAGTTCATGTGGACAAAATGATTTACCTAAGCTCTGCTTTTAATTCACCACTATCGATTGATATGGACTCGTCCTAACTAATTAACAATAGGGGGTGTCAATCCTAAAAAATAATTGTAAGTCAAATTAACTAATTGATGTGCGCGTGTGCATAATAAGTGCATTTGCATACCAAAACCTGAAAAACCGGTTTTGGTAGTCATTTGCGAATGTGCACACCATCAATTTCAATTACAATAATTTTTTTAGGACTGACACCCCCTAATATACAAATTAGGGGGCAAAATTCGAAGGTAGCGTATTAATACATTCCGTCTACCAGAGGGCAGAGTAAAAAGTACACTGTATATAGAGGCCCTATACCGGTATAATGCGAGACTACTTAGACTGCTGAAGTTGTGCTGCTACAATGTTGTCAGTGAATTGGATTTTCTTGGAACAAAAGCTGCGGCACTGAATAAGTGCCCTCATCGTTGAAGTCGAGATAAGTTTATTAACATGGAAATAGTAACCCCAAAACTTTTGATTTCACTTTCGTTTTCCTCGATTATTTCGCACTTTATATATACATATTCATGTATAAGATGTTCAGTAAAAATTAGATGTTGCTGATTGCAAAACAGCATGAAATGCGGCTGCCAATTTCAAAATTGCTAAACTTTTAAAATCAATTTTGCCAATTTTGCCAATTTTGCCAATTTTGCCAATTTTAACCATCTTTGCCAATTTTGCCAATTTTAACCATCTTTGCCTAACAATTTAGCCAATTTTGAAAATTTTTCCATATTTGCCATTTTTGTCGATTTTTTCATTTTTGCCATTTTTGTCGATTTTTTCATTTTTGCCATTTTTGTCGATTTTTCCATTTTTGCCATTTTTGTCGATTTTTCCATTTTTGCCATTTTTGTCGATTTTTCCAATTTTGCCATTTTTGTCGATTTATCCATTTTTGTCGATTTATCCATTTTTGCCATTTTTGTCGATTTTTGTCGATTTATCCATTTTTGCCATTTTTGTCGATTTATCCATTTTTGCCATTTTTGTCGATTTTTACCGATTTATCCATTTTTGTCGATTTTTACCATTTTTATCGTTTTTTGCCATTTTTATCCTTTTTTTTTTGCCATTTTTGTCGATTTTCCATTTTTAACGATTTTTGCCATTTTTGCCATATTTGTCTATTTTTCCAATATTTCTATTATTGCCATTTTTTCTATTTTGCTCTTTTTGCCATCTTTGATATTTTTATCGATTTTGCCGTTTTAGTCATTTTTGTAGATTTTTGAAATTTTTGTCGATTTTTCCATGATGACGACGAGGAAGACGACGACCACGAAGACGACGATTTTGTCGTTTTTTGCAATTTTTACCGATTTTTTCCATTTTTGCCATTTTTAACGTATTTTGCCATTTTTGCCGATTTTGGCCGATTTTTGCCAATTTTGCAAATGTTGCCAATGTTGCCAATATTGCCAATGTTGCCATTTTTGCCATTTTTGCCAATGTTGCCAATGTTGCCAATGTTGCCAATGTTGCCAATGTTGCCAATGTTGCCAATGTTGCCAATGTTGCCAATGTTGCC